>CM069137.1:85184373-85243528 GCA_035221665.1 Okamejei kenojei
GAATATATGGGGTGGGGGTGTGGAAGTTGTAATGGTGAGGATGAGAGGAGATGGAGGTTGGGGTAGTGAGGGGGGGTGGATGTTATGTTGGAGTTGTTATGAAGAATATAGGTTAAGGAAAAAGATTAGGATGGTCAAGAGGTGAGTAGTGAGGTGGAAAAAAGGAGAATGGGCAGGTCCGTGATAGATTCAGGAAGGTTTGAAAATTGTAACGGGTACAATGTTTGAGTAGGGAGGAAGGCGCAGATGTGTTTCTTCACCACCTCTCAAAGCATTTCATGACTAACCGAGGTGAGCCACCGGACGGTAGTCATCAACAGCTGGGGAGGCATTTTAGGTACGCACCCCGTAACAAGGATGGATTTTTTGAAGGCACGCGCTCAAGGCAGGGACCCATGGACTTTGTCAGGGAGTGGTTCAATATTGTCATGAGCACCGGAGCTAGCTGCGTAGCACAGGACTTAAGTACTCACACCATTGGGCCCCTGCTGCAGCTTTCCTCCTTCGGTTCGCAGCAGGAATAACCGTGTCAGAGCCCTCCTCACATCGTGCTCGACAGTGAGAAATGTGTGCAACATTCCTCCTCCCTCAGCTCTCGTAGCCAGCCCGCTGGCGGTATAGTCGAAGTCGGCAACCTTGGTGATGTTGCCCCTCTCGAACCGAGCGTTAAAAGGAGAACAGGTCATAAGCTAGGAGGTGCCGCCACTTGCGGATGCGGGTGGGGTGCTCCGGTTAGTTGGTATAACCCCTGCGCCACAAGACGTCTGGTGTCCTGCCTCGCACCATCTGTGACTAGAATGAAGCTAAGTGTGATTCCAGAAAATTTTGAATGATTTTGCTTGGTAAAACAAGCCCCCCTCCTGTCCCAATGAAATATGTTTCTGGACTCTTTGTTTTAAGATTGGGGCTGAATTGGGGATTCTCCACAGATACAAACAGCCTAATTCCCTAGAGCAACAAATTTATGATAGTAATTGTTATTTATTCTTCCCTTACATTGTGAGGGCCTGGTACCTTTAGAGACCACCTGTACCCCAGTCTCTGAGACCTGAGGGCGCCTAGGTTGAGAACTACGAACAAAATTAATCATAATTTACAATCTGTCAAACACATTCGCTTCGCTCTGTCTAAATGAATTATTGTGACAAATACAAATATGAAATGGAAATGTCAAAATCATACTATGTCCAAATAACGATGTTTTAGACTCAAGCACAGCGAGGCCAAAGGAAATTGTCTGTATAATAATCAGTGTGCATAGTTAAAATGGTAGCAGAAATGGATCGATTTGGCACCTGTCATCTTCACAGACACTATTCATTCAAGAAGCTGGTCAGTTCTTTTAAATGCTAGTACTTTTTATTTAGCTGTGTTTTTTTTAATGTTAAGGGTCAAAAGGTGAACAAAGATATTGGAAAATAAATTTTGTGATACTCAGGTTGACTGAAGGGATATAATTCGGAATACTGTCCAACTAAATTATTCTGGTGCCAAATGATTCCATAACGTTGATTCTAAAATACTGATAGTTAAACTTTACTTATTTTAAGTTATAGGTTTAAATCAAAAAGAGACAAAAAAAAGTCACTGTTTAAAGAATAGCACACTATTTGTGGAAAACAAATTTCACTCATCAACTTTAATAAGTAGTACTGCTCTTAGATATGCATACTTTCTCGTAAAGTAAAATTTGTCAAGATTTCTCGACTTCCAACATGTTGTGGAACATGTTTTGCCTGTGAAACTGGGTGGACATTTCTGCATTTGTTAGGGGAAATCTTCAGGGGGGGGGGTTCTGATAAATGAGACTGATTGAGCCAGGGGACACTGCATGGCCTTCAGAGCAACAATTTAAGTTGACTGTAATCTAAAATCTTTCATTATAATCATGTGAAATTTGCTGGAAATTTGGGCAAAAATTGAAAAAATAACTCGTTTGCATATTGGCATTTTTATTTCCCCATAAGATACATATAATTGGGTTAATCAAATTGGCAGGGGTGCTGAGGAAAGGATATTTTTGAATGTAAGCGGGATAGTATCTAAATCAAACATGTACAGGAACCAACAGAGAGGCCAGGCTAATTTAGACTGTTTTGAGTAATGAGGAAGGGGGAATTACCGTCATGTATGTACTGCCCCCTAAGCAAGAGTGACCATAATATGTTTGAGTTCTTCATTGGATGGAGAGTGACATTGTTAATTCAGAAACAATGGTTCTGAACCTTAAGAAAGGTAACTTTGAGGGTATGACGACGTGAATTGGCCAAGATTGAACATGGCAATTAATTTCTAAAAGGGTTGACGGTGATATACAAAGGAAGACATTTAAGACTGCATGGATGAACATACAAAATTTGTCATCCCAGTTTTGGCAAAGAATACATGGGGAAGGTAAGTGCACCGAGGATAACAAGGGCATCAGGGAATAGTAATCAAGCAAAGGAAGATGCTACAAATTAGCCAGAAAAAGCAGCATACCAGAGGACTGGAGAAAATCAGAGACCAGCATAGTAGGACAAAGAGCTTAATTAGGAAAGGAAAAATAGATTATGAAAGAAAACGGCAGGGAACAAAAAAACGTGACTGCAAAAGTTATTATAAATATGTGAAGATAAAGAGGTTAGTTAAAACAATGTAGGGTCACCTTGCAGTCAGAAACGGGTGAGTTTGATCATGGGGAACAAGGATAGGCGGAACCAATGAATACTATTCTTTGGTTCCGTCTTCACTAAGGAAGACCATAAATACTCTGCCTGAAATACAGGGACTGTGGTCAAAGGAGGAATAGAGTGCGAAATCCAGGTCAGTCGGGAAGTGTGTTGGTTAAATTGAATAGATTAAAGGCCGAATACATCCCCCAGGGGCCAGATAGGCTGCAACCCAGAGTACTTAAGGAGTAGCACAGGAAAATAAGTGATGCATTATTGATACTCTTTTCAAAACTCTTTAGATTCTGGAGTAGTTCCTGAGGATTGGCGGGAGCAAATGTAACCCCCTTTTTAAGAAGGGAGGGGGAGAATAAAACCGGTGGAATTAACAGACCATTTAGTCTAACATCAGTAGTGGGGAAACTGCAAGAGGTCAGTATTAAAGATGGGATAGCAGCACATTTGGAGAAAGTGGTGAAATCATTGACAAAGTCAGCATGGATTTAACAAAGATAAATCATGTCATGACGAATCTTGTGGAATTTTTCGAGGATAGTAACTAGTAGCTGAAAGGGAGAACCAGTGGATGTGGTATATCTGGAACTTCCAGAAGGCTTTCCACAAGGTCCCACATAAGAATTAGTATACAAACTAAAGCATAGGTATTACGGGTTCACAGTATTGATGTGGATATGAAGAACTGGCAGGCAAACAGTAAAAGCAAAGAAGTAGGAGTAAATCGGGTCATTACACAATGTCAGCAGTAACTAGTGGGGGTACCGCAGGGCTCAGTGCTGGTACCTCCAGCTATTTACAATATATAATAAAGATCTGGATGAGGGAAATTGAAGGCAATTATCACCAAGTTGCCGGATAGACCACTAAGCTGGGAGGCAGTGTTTCGCTGTGAGAGGAGCAGGAGACTGGCAAGGTGCTAGGATAGGCTGGGTGATTGGGCAAATGTTTTTTTGGCAGATGCAGCATAAATGGATACCTGTGAGGTTATCCACTTTGGTGGCAAAAACCGGCAAAGCAGACTATTATTTAAATGGTGGTCCGATTAGGAAAAGGGGAGATGCAGACGAGACCCGGGTGTCATAGGCACTCCAGTCATTGAAAGTAAAGCAAGCAGGTGCAGCAGCAGTGAAAAAAGCGAATGGTATTTAGCTTTCATCGCAAATAGGATTTGAGTACAGGAGCAGGGAGGTTCTACTTCAGTAGTACGGGTCTTGGTGAGACCACACCTGAGTATAGCGGGCAGGTTTTGGTCCTCCAAACCTCGAGAAGGACCTTTATTGCCATAGAGGGAGTGCAGAGAAGGTTCACCAGACTGATTCCCTGGGATGTCAGGACAGTCTAATGAAAGAAAGACTGATTAGACTCGGTATTATAAACCTCTCTGCATTAGAGATTAAGAGGGATCTTATAGAAACTTACAAATTCTTAAGGGGTTGGACAGGCTAGATTGCAGGTAAGATTTGTTCCCGTGATGTTTGGGAAGTCCCAGGACCAGGGGTCACCAGCTTAAGGATAAGGGGGAAAATCTTTAAGACCGAGATGAGAAAGACTTTCCTCACTACAGAGAGTGGTGAGTCTCTGGAACTCTCTGACCACAGAGGTAGTTGAGGCCAGTTCATAATGCTATATTAAGAGTGAGGTTGGAAGTGGCCACTTGTGGCCAAGGGGTCAGAGGGTATGGAGAGAAGGCGCGTACGGGATACTGAGTTGGATGATCACCATTGATCTTATTGAATGGCGTGCAGGCTCGAAGGGCTGAATGGCCCCTACTCCTCATCCTAATTTCATAGTTTCTATGTTTCTATAAACTCCACTCAGAAAACATTTTTCTTAAAACCCAGTTTTGAGAAGCCAAAATCAATAGTTAACACAACCTCAACACTCTATAGTTTAGCTATATTAAAGAGGGAGTTAGATGTGCCCTTGATTGCTAAGGGGATCATGGGGTATGGAGAAACGCAGGTATGGAGTAAACTGCGTCGGATGATCAACCATGATCATATTGAAAGTCGGTGCAGGCTCGAGGGGGCCGAATGCCTACTCTGCACCTAATTTCCCTAATGTTTTCTTGTTAGCTGTCTAAATTACAAACGGACGCACATCTTTACATTAACACCAACCCAATTTTCTACCAGCAATGAATAAACAATTTGGTCTGGTGATCCATCAGTAAATCTGTGTGAACACATGTTCAATAATTGATCTGGCAAAAGCAATCCCCAGGATTAGACATCATCTCTCTCCATTTACTAAAGCGATAACTCACCCACTGACTCAAGATCGATGACAAGATTGCTTCTAGTTTTTTTGTTAATATGGCCCTAGACCTTTGTAATATCAAACCTGTGATAATATAGATCGTCATCTAATATTTAATCATTTTCTATTTAACGCTGTTCAATAATTGTTGCATACAGAAGGTTATTCCAAATTCAATGTTTAAAATGTACTTATTAATAAAACCATCCTTGCACATATCTCTGTACAAAATGTATATCTTTGTTTAATCATTTTGTTTAACAAGTGTCATTAACTGCTCTAGTTGTGCCATCTGTAAAATCCACTATTATCCCAGGTCTTAGTTATGTTCCATTCCCCAGCAAATTAATATGCCACCATCTCCTCCAGCCCACCTTACTCCATAGAACAACATAACATATGTAATCGTATACTGAGGTTGCTGGGGTTTATAGTGCTTTATATAACTCAAAGAAAATATTAGGAAATCAGGAAAACTGGATATAAATTTATCATGTGTAATTAATGCAAAAAATAAATTGTGCAGACCAAAACTTTTGGGTTTGCAATGTATCAGAAATGTTCAACCAACTTTGAATGTACTTTTGGATTGATGTACCCTCAGTTGACGGTGAACTGTTGAATAATATTGGTCCTGCAACTGACTATGAACATAATCAAATTACTAAAAGTACTAATGTATGGAAATGCTGCAAGTTCACCTGCATATCTGAAAGATTTGATATGTTTGTCACCAATCTATTTTGATGCAAATATTATCAACTTTGGATTCTTTTTTATTTCTCAGTGGTCTAAGTGTTGATATGTGTCTTCAATATATACAGTACCCTCCCATAATGTTTGGGACAAAGACCCATCTTTTATTTATTTGCCTCTGTACAACAATTGAGAATTGTAATTAAAAAAATCACATGTGGTTAAAGTGCACAATATCAGATTTTAATAAAGGCCATTTTTATACATTATGGGTTCACCATGTAGAAATTACAGCAGTGTAATACATAGTCCCACCCCCCAATTTCACATGGCATCATAATGTTTGGGACACAACAATGTCCATGTAAAACCAGTCATGTTTAGTATTTTATTGCATATCCTTTGCATGCAATAACTGCTTGAAAGTCTGCGATTCATGGACATCACCAGTTGCCCGGGTGTCTTCTTGGTGATGCTCTGCCAGGCCCAGTATTGTCAGCCAGCTTTAGCTTATGTTTGTTTGGGGGCCAGTCCCCTTCAGTTTTCTCTTCAGCATATAAAAGGCATGCTCAATTGGGTTCAGATCGGGTGATTGACTTGGCCACCGCAAGAATTGACCATTTTTTTTAGCTTTGAAAAAACTCCTTTGTTGCTTTAGCAGTATGTTTGGGATCATTGTCTTGCTGTAGAGTGATCTGCCGGCCAATGAGTTTTTGAGGCATTTGTTTGAACTTGAGCAGATAGGATGTGCCTATACGCTTCAGAATTCATTATGCTACTATCATCAATTTTTCACACAGAGAGTTGTGAGTCTGTGGAATTCTCTGCCTCAGAGGGTGGTAAAGGCCGGTTCTCTGGTTACTTTCAAGGGAGAGCTAGATAGGGCTCTTAAAGATAGCGGAGTCAGGGAATATGGGGAGAAGGTAGGAACGGGGTACTGATTGGGGATGATCAGCCATGATCACATTGAATGGCGGTGATGGCTTGAAGGGTCGAATGGCCTACTCCTGCACCTATTGTCTATTGTCAATGAAGATAAGTGAGCCAGTACCTTCAGCAGCCATACATGCCCAGGCCATAACACCCCCACCACCGTGTTTCACAGATGAAGTGGTATGCTTTGGATTTTGGGCAGTTCCTTCTCTCCTCTATACTTTGCTCTTGCCATCACTCTGATATAAGTTAATCTTCATCTCAACTGTCCACAAGGCCTTTTTTCAGAACTGTGGTTGCTCTTTTAAGTACTTCTTGGCAAATTGTAACCCGGCCATCCTATTTTTGAGGCTAACCAGTGTTTTTCATCTTGCAGTGTAGCCTCTGTATTTCTGTTCATGAAGTCTTCTGCGGACAGTGGTTATTGACAAATCCATACCTGACTCCTGAAGAGTGTTTCTGATCTGTCGAGCAGGTGTTTCTGTCATCAGTTGTGGAGGTCTTCCTTGGCCTGCCAGTCCCTGTGTGATTAGTAAGCTCACCAGTGCTCTCTTTCTTCTTAATGGATTTTTTTTCCAAACTGGTAAGCCTAAGATTTTGCTGATTTCTCTAACAGTTTTATATTCTTGTTTCTCTCTGTCTCATAATGGCTTCTTTGATGTTCATTGGCACAACTTTGGTCCTCATGTTGATAAACAGTAATAATAGTTTCCTAAGGTCATGGAAAGACTGGCGGTAAAGACTAGAATTCTGAGAGCTTTCTTATGCCTGCATTAAGGAGGCAATTAAACACACCTGTACAATTACAGTGCCTGTGAAGCTATGTGTCCCAAACATTATGGTGTCCTGAAATAGGGGGAACTATGTATAAACATGGCTGTGATTTCTACACGTCCAAAATGAAACCAAAATGTATAAAAATGTCCTTTAATAAAATCTGACAATGTTGCACTTTAACAACATGTGACTTTTTTCTACTACAAATCTCAAATTGTGCAGTACAGAGGCAAATAAATAAATGATGGGTCTTTGCCCCAAACATTGTGGAGGGCCCTTTAGGTTTATCAGCTACAGCTCCTGTTGCTTTGACCATCATATCTCTTGAGTAATCAAATGATTTATCCTATCATTGTTCACAGTGACTGGATATGGGGCTTATGTTTCAGTTCCTACATTTCAGAGTTCATCAAAATTAAATGGCCCAAGTCTCAGAAGAAATTCTGAATAGTCAGAGACGTCATTCTGCTGCAATACGTGTAGGCCAATTGATGAAAAGAACACTTCAATTTTGGCAGTCATAATATATCTGTGATTTGTGTGATTGTGATTTTGGAACTGTCTCTTCAATAACAAGGTCATGATTTTATTTTCTTTCAAGTTCTGCAATGAATGAATGGTGGGGTTGTTGAAGATAGTGTGCATAAGTGGTATATATAACATTTCATCTGGAGATTAATAGATCGCTGGAAAATAAAAGCACAACAGATTAAAGAGATGGTAGCAGATAGGTTAGGCTATTTTCTTCTCTGGTATGTATACAATGATGCTCCCTGGAATAAAATAAAATAAAGACAGCAGGGTGGTTATTGGGAGAGGGCTTAGGAATTGCACAAGGAATAGGTTTAAGGTTTAAGGTAAAGCTTAGGTTTAACGTAAAGAATAGGGTGTTTGGAGGGAATCCATTGAAGAATTTTTCTCAAATGGTTAGAATTTGGATCATGTTATCTGAGAGGATAGTGGGAACAGATATTCTCATAATAATTAAGCAGTTTCTGGACAGGCATGTGCATTGCCAGGGTGTAGAGATACTGGTTAATGAGATCAACATAGATAAGCACATGGTTGTTAACATGAGCATTTCTGTCTGCATGACCTATAACTCTATAACTCTTTAGTTGTGTGGAGAGATTGGAGAAACTCTGATTTATCCCTTTATAGCGAAAATGATTAAGTGGACAAAAATAATAATAAACTACAGGTCCGATAAATCTGAAATAGAAACAAATTTCTGGAAACACTCAGCAGGTCAGGCAGCATCTTTGGGAAGATAAACAGAGTTAACTTTTCAGCTGGAAAATTGTCAGAGTGTATTATCCCGAGTTCCAGTTCTTTCTGATTGAATGACAAATTGCATGCATATAATTACAATGTAAAATATAAAGGCTTATGATACACATTGCATTAGATTATTTCTACATATAACAGGACATATATGAAACCAGAAGATATATGTACGAAGCAAATTGGAATGGTCATGAATAGAACATGTCAGAAAGTTTTGAGAATTTTACTTTACGTGGGATTTAATTTATGGAGATTTTTCCTTGTCCAATCGTTCAGAGGAAAGTTGAATTTGCAGAGTTAAAATAATTTTGTGAAATTTATCTTCTCAAACAATCACCGATACACCTAAGAAAATGGAAATTTCCCATAGTGTGAATACATTTTGCAGTCTGACCAATATTTCAAACTTTATGAATGCTTCACTTGTTTCTGCACCTCCAAAGTGTATAATTTACAAAATGAGCCATTGTCAATTGCAGAACTTTACAAATAGTTTAATGAGTCCAAGAGTGTAATAAAAAAAAATCAGGTTATTGAAATGTTCCCTGTGGCTTCTGTTATTATGAACCAACAGCAGAGCTATGAGCATTGATTATATATTATGAGTTATGAATGGGATGTACAAGTATGATGCATCTTGCAAACCTAAGTAAACAAATGAGGTTGTATTTATTTTTAAGACCAATCCATTTTTGTGGCACTGTTCACAATTAGTCCATGATTGCACTCTTTGTAGGAATAGGGGGGGGGGGGGGGATCATAAAAGGATTGAGAAGCGATGGATGACAACTGCACCCCTCCACCCCCACAACCCCACCTACTGTCCATTCTTTTAACATCATTTTGTCTTGAAATTCTACCCAAGACAAAAATAATTTGGTACAAATTGTCATTGAGGCCACATTGCAGATCTCGGTAAATGGAAATATGCAAATGTAATTTATTTTTACACAGGTTTATTTTGTTAATTTAATTTGATCCTTGTCCTCAAATTTCCCTAGGCAATATGTCTTGAATAATACACAGGCAATCAATTGTCCTAAAGTTGCATATTGTAAGCCTGTCTGGTTGCCTTTGTTCATCCATGAGAACTATCCGAATTGGTTCTCTTAACAAAGCTGTATTTGTTGCAAACCTATTTCTTTTGAGAATCTATAGTGGGTATTTTTCACTTGCTGCAGCCTGGTGCAGAGGATAATTCAACAGTGAATTTCATGATTTTACCACAGTACACTTTGGAAGAACTGTTCAAGATGGCTTTGTAGGAAACTTTAAGATGAAGGTAATCTATAGAACTTTCTGCTCTATTTTTCTTGGCATTTCAGGGTTATGAAGTGAAATGTTCTAATGGCCTAAACACGCGAGTTGGTTTGGAGGTGGCACATGCCACAAACATGGGAATGAGGGTAATGGAGTGAATTCTGAGTTGAGCAACAGAGACTCTGATTAAATGGATTATTTCTGGATGGTGAAAATGCAACTTGAACTTAGATGGTGAAATGGGTTTGAGGAATTTAGGCTGGGTAATTGAGGCCTCTACCTAATGTGCATACAACATTGTTGATGTAGGTGCTCATTTTCGGATCAATAAAAATCTCCCTCTTCCCTCCAAGATATTGATGGAGGGGTATTCAATAATGGAAGATTATGTGGAGACCGACAGTTGATGGTCATTGACTATGGTCATTGACGATGATCATTGCCTGCCAATTTTTCAGAGGGAATGTTACCAGCCCAGTGTGAGATATTGTCCAGGACGTGGGTACTTCCTTGGAGGAGTTGCAATTGTCCAGCCCAGGGTACTTCCTTTTGGAGGAGTTGCAATTTAAAATATGGTAAATTTGTATCTGGTTTGCAAAATTCAGTAGAATTTTCACAGCGTGTTTAACTTCCGATTTTATGATAGTTTGATTAAGGACATGACAATGATTGGATCTAGATCCTTACCCTAGAGGAATTCTTGTAGAGATATCTTAAGGCTATAACCAGTTGACTGAATAACCACAATCATTTGTTTCTGAGTGTGGCTACAACCAGTGTGGTGTTTATCCCTTGATCTTCATTGGCCTTACATTTACTATGGCTTAATGATGCCATAACTAGAGGAAAAGTGACATTCTCTGTCCCTCCACTGTTTATATCTATAAGTAATGGAGGCTATAATGGGGGCAGGAATCAAGGGCACCACTTGACTGCACTCATGACCATTCAAGACAGATATTCATGGGTATCTTTCTCCATTTGCTTTTGCGGAGATTGGGAACTTGTCATTTTGGGTGCATTGCTGTAATCATGAAATATTTAGTATATAATCAGGAAATAGAGTCCTTCCTTAATTTGTATGAATAATTTGAGAATCAAAAGTGAAGCATTTGTGTTTGCTGAAAATGCTTTCTTCTTTAATAAAGCAAGGAGGTTAAGTAAGTTTGAAAAGGTTTCTGCTTTATCAAACTTAAATAGGAATAAAGATGATGAATTTGAGAGGAATCCATGCTTGCGGTCAGGTTTTCATAAGAGCGACGAGTGTTGTATGTAGTTTAACCATTGATTATTAATGTTCACCATCATTCTTAGCAATAACTGCTTGCTGATATGCGTAGGAAGCTGTTAATGGATCATATTAAGATTTGCATCACACTTACACAAACTGAAACAGAGGAATGACTCATCCATACACCAGCAATTTTTTTTTGCAATTTACGACTTTTGTTTAACAGTTCGAAAAGTACTGCGTATACGCCTACATAAAAATCTAATCCAGGGCCTTTTATGAGAAGCCTATTTTCAAGTGTGACAGATAGGTCAAATAACCGCTGCTATGAAGACGCTTCAGAGTGGGCGTGTGGGATGTAACTCCTTGTTGCACACAGCATTCAGTTACATGTCCTGAACTGAGCAGAGCTGCTTGGGCAGTGTGGTCAATATGGTTAGAAATAAATTTTGTGAGACACAATTGTGAATGAGAGAGGAAACATAATTTCAAAATGTTCTCTTCATTTCTCATACCATTGGAAAAATCACTTAGTTTCAACACAATAGTGAAAAGATACTAGGAGGTATGATTCTATATGTTTTCGTTATACAAAATGGAGTGATGACATTATATACATATCATTTACAATTTGTTCATTATCATGGATTATCTCAGTCAGGATGGGCAAATCATTGTTTCCCCATAATTGGTTGTTGTTTGTCCTAGTTTTGGACTGCAGTTTTCCAGACATTTGCTTTTTAAATACCATGTTAGTCAACAACATGTCCTGGGATTTTTCTGTGCAATGTGGAAGGAAAGAATAAGACTTCCATGAGAGAGATCACGGTGTTATAGGTTGCTCACTGGAGATAAAATGATGCCATGGCATTGAATGGAAACGGGTTTCTATCAGTGAGAGGGTGAGAATTATTTTTAAAATAAACAATTTATGCTCGTATTATCAACTGAATTAACACCCACAACACATAGCTCCGGTGTGCAGAAACCTGTCGGAATGGTTGGAAAAACATGAAATTGTTTAGATTTTTATTTTATTTTTCATCATTTTACTTTACTTTGCTCACTTCTCCTGAGAAAGCAAAATCATGCTACCCCTTGCAACAACCCCATCCCTACCTCTTTATATTGGATACTTCCCCTTCACTCATTCAGTCCAATTGAAGGATCTCGACTTGAAACGTCAACTGTCCATTTCCCTCCACAGATGCTGCTTGACCCACTGCGTTCCTCCAACAGCTTCCCGCTTTTTTTTTTTGCAAGATTCCAGCATCTGAAGTCTCCTGTGCCTCCAAAACAAAATCATTGCCTATTTCAAATATATTTTTACAGCAAACGGACTCTATACTTTAACTTAAAGACAGCCATCAGCTGAATTTAGAAACATGGTAGCTGATGGCTGTCTTTAAGTTAAAGACTTGGTAGAAACATGGTATGGCCAATCATAAATTTGCCTGACTTCCAATCAGGTTTTCTAAGAGTTAAGTTATGGCAATGTTGCATGAACAGTAATACGAAACATTATAAAATTGATGCAATGGAGGTTTTAAGAAGAACACATGATGTGATAGAATCTTCTTGCGTATGGCGTGCACAGCTTAAAATTGTAGGACAACTTGTTCTGTTTGATCTTATTTGATTGTGCTCGCCAGATTGATTGCATTCGCCGAAACAGGGCGGACCACATGAAGGTTGCAATCTCTCACCTCATGTGACAGAATAGGTGGCTAAGACAATTTCCTTCAAAGAAAGAATGCAGAACAAAGGGCGCTCCTTTAAAATTTGACCTCTTGTATTCAGGGCATAATGTCAGGAAGTTTTTCACACGAAAGGTAATGGGATCTCCTCAAAGTTAAATTAGCTGAAAATTTCAAAAATTCGGGTTGGTAGACATTTTAAACAAAGGTGCAAAGGATTATTAAGGCACACAGACCAATCATTTTCTCATGTTCCACATTTAAACCTTTGAACTTAATCTTCAGACTAAACAATTGGTCACCCACGCTTGTAATTTGTCATCAAATTTTATTTGATAATATGCCTGTATGCCCTTGGGATATTTATATGCAAAGGAGATGATATTGACGTATTTTGTTATTGATCTGGCAAACGAATTCTCCCGTTTCTGGTAGGCACAATGATTAATAACATTGAATGTCCTTTTTAAATATTGTGCGCCATCTAGTGGTGTAATCAGAAATCAATGAAGAACTTACAGGAAACCAATAGAACAAATTATAGTTTTGTTGCTTCATTTATGGTTTTAGCAGTCCCTACCTCGGGTATAAATACCTTTTCCCGACAGAGTGAATGTTTGCAATAGACTTAAGCACGGATTCCTCTCAAATTCACCATCTTTATTCCTATCTAAGTTTGAGAAGACAGAAATCTTTTGATACTTATTTAACCATTTCCCTTTATTAAACAAGAAAGCATTTCCAGCAAACGCAAATGCTTCACCTTTGATACTTAAATTATTCAGACAGAATAAAAAAGGAACAGAAAGAAGCATGTGAGCAATTTTCATGCTGGTATTTTACGGTGACAATACATATTTTTTTGTAAATTGGTAGAAAAATAGATGCTCATATAATTAAAATAGGGCCTTCTACAATTTGGAATTTGATTTTAAACTAAAAAAAGAATAAAAATAATTTATCCAGACTTGTGGATGATGGAAAATGATTAGCAACAACTAAAAAACCCAGGTTACTTGTCTGCCATTTATTTATCATGTCTTTCCAAATAGCAACAATCTTTTCTCTAGGCTATTATTCTAGGTTTTTCCAATGTCATTTTTAGGCTCTTATCTTTCTCCTTTTTCAGAATGGAGAATTACACCTGTAATCCAATAATCCTCGAGCATCCAAGGAATAATTGGAAAATTAAAGACACAGCTCTGCTGTTCCCACCTTGACTTACACAACAACCAAGGATATATTTTGAGTATACTCGACTTCGAATTAAAAATCCAGACTTTCTATTTTTACAACTTAAAATGCCTTCTCTTTAGCTATTTTTATTCCATCCAATATTACTGGTACCTCTTGTTTTACTGTGATATTGGCAACACCAGCTTCTACAGGAAAACAAAATACTGCACAGTGCAATTCACAAAGCATGAAGAATACATTTCCACAAAATGTCTAATCAGCTCCTTTATACATATAGATACTATTTATAACGTTATTGGTGATTTACTAGCATGGTCACACTAAATCATAAAATTTCAGGGTCAAGAACCACTCCACCGATGAACAAAAAGTACAAGTTTAAATACTTTAAATAGTGCTTTATTTGTCACATATGCAACTGCACAGAGAAATTCATTTTGCATATATTACACATGCGGGTGCTGCCAATTTTGGCGCCATTATTCAAGTCCAGTCGGCCTGCACGCTCGATGTACTGGAGCAGTTCCCGCGAACCAACATCCCACTCATCTCCTCGCCCAGCCATCTTTGTGTCCCAGGGGAGCCTCCTGAAGCCTACCTGAAGGCACTGGAGGCAATACTCCAGTTCACCCTCCTACCGGCCCTTGTTTCAAGAAAACATTAGAAATTAGGTGGCAGAGTAAGGCCATTCAGGGCCCTTCGAGCCTGCACCGCCATTCAATATGATCATGGCTGATCATCCAACTCAGTATCCCGTACCTGCCTTCTCTCCATACCCTCTGATCCTCTTAGCCACAAGGGCCACATCCAACTCACTCTTAAATATTAGCCAATGAACTGGCCTCAACTACCCTCTGTGGCAGAGAGTTCCAGAGACCTCACACACTCTCTGTGGTGAAGAAAGACTTTCTCATCTCGGTCTTAAAGGATTTCCCCCTTTATCCTTAAGCTGTGACCTCTTGTCCTGGACTTCCCCAACATCGGGAACAATCTTCCTGCATCTAGCCTGTCCAACCCCTTAAGAATTTTGTAAGTTTCTATAAGATCCCCTCTTAAATCTCCTAAATTCCAGAGAGTATAAACCGAGTCAATCCAGTCCTTTCTTCATAAGACAGTCCCTGACATCCCAGGAATCAGTCTGGTGAACCTTCTCTGCACTCCCTCTAAGGCAATAATGTCCTTCCTCAGATATTGGAGACCAAAACTGCACGCAATACTCCAGGTGTGTCTCACCAAGAACCCTGTAAACAACTGAAGTAGAACCTCCCTGCTCCTGTACTCAAATCCTTTTGCTATGAAAGCTAACATACCATTCGCTTTTTTCACTGCCCCTGCTGCACCTGCATGCCTACTTTCAATGACTTGTGTACCATGACACCCAGGTCTCGCTGCATCTCCCCTTTTCCCAATCGGCCACCATTAAATAATAGTCCGCTTTTCCTGTTTTTTGCCACCAAAGTGGATAACCTCACATTTTATCCACATTATACTGCATCTGCCAAACATTTGCCCACTCACACCCAGCCTATCCAAGTCACTCTGCAGTCCTCCTAGCATCCTCCTCACAGCGAACACTGCCCCACCAGCTTAGTGTCATCCGCAAACTTGAGATATTGCCTTCAATTCCCTCATCCAGATCATTAATAAATATGTAAATAGCTGGGGTCCCAGCACTGAGCCCTGCGGGTACCCCACTAGTTTACTGCCTGCCATTGTGAAAAGGAGGCCCCGTTTACTCCTACTCTTTGCTTCCTGTTTGCCAGCCAGTTCTCTATCCACACAATACTGAACCCCTAATACCGTATGCTTTAAGTTTGTATACTAATCTCTTATGTGGGACCTTGTCGAAAGCCTTCTGGAAGTCCAGATATACCACATCCACTGGTTCTCCCTTATCCACGCTACTAGTTTACATCCTCGAAAAAATTCCACAAGATTCGTCAGACATGATTTACCTTTTGTAAATCCATGCTGACTTTGTCCAATGATTTCAACCACTTTCCAAATGTGCTGCTCCAAAGGGAAAAAATCCCATCTTTAATAACTGACTCTAGCAGTTTCCCCCCACTAACCGATGTTAGACTAACTGGTCGGTTTCCTGGGTCCGACTTCTCCAGATCCCTCCCGGTTAAGCCAACTGCCGAGCTTTCGGGTGGGTTCCCGATCCCGCCAACAGCCGAGAATTCAGACGAGTTTCCAACCCCGCCGACTGCCGAGCCTTTGGGCAGGTTCCTAAGCTGGAGTCACAGGCGGATGCTCGACATCAGTGGCACACAATCAGCTCCCACAAGATGAAATTGGAAAGCACAAAAATGGCAAAGACTTCTAGATGTCAAAAAATGTTATGCGTGCTTTGAAGAGGAGAAAGGGGGGGGAGAACAATGACACCCCTATACGAGTGTCATTTTTCGCATCAAGGCGATAAACAACTTCCCGTCATATTCCCACCAATATTTCCGAAGTTATTAATCGTTTAATGTTTTAAAAACAGCCCGAAAACTCACCCATTTTGGAAAAAAAACCCGAGTGACATCACAATGCACTCGCAAAGCAGGACGGGACACTCCGGCGCTCGCGGTGAACAAGGGGTGGCGGTGGCTGCCGGCTGCCGGCACCCGGCAGGGAGGGTGGTGCTGGAGCTGGAGTGAGAGCCGAGCCCGGGGCTTGGGATGGGGCCATGGCCGGGACCGAGAAAGAAGCCACTGCTGGAACCAAGGACGTGCCTGGCTCCAGGGTCAGGGATGAGCCTGGCGATGAAGTCAGGGCCTGCACTGGAGCCCAGGCAGCGGCCGAGCTGACAGCTGGAGTCTGGAGATGAAGTCGGGGCCTGCACTAGAGCCCAGGCACCAAAATACTAGCGGCCGAGCTGACGGCTGGATTCTATGCAGCCAGTATCTTGGCGATGGAAGTGGGCTGAGTACAAGAACCAGGCCGATTCCAGGCCTTGGCGCTGAGCTCAACGACCTGGGTAGTCCGGGCAGGGAATGGGAGTGAGGGGAGGAGAATGGATGGACATAAGGAGGAAGGAATGTGTGTGTTGGGGGGGGGGGGTGGGTGGAGGAGGGAGGTGGGAAGGTGGAGGAGATTAGATGCCCCCTCCCTATCTATCCTCACTCCCACCTCCACCCTCTCTATCCCCCTTATCTACTTCTACTCCCCTCCTCTCCCCTACCACCCTCTCTACCCTCCCTCCCCCCCACTCTACCCCTCCCTCTCTCTCTACCCCTCTCCTTCTCTGCCCTCTCCCTCTCTGCCCTCCCCCTCCCCTCCCTCTCCCTCTCATAACCCCTCCCCCTCCCTCTCTAACCCCTCCCGCTCCCTCTCTACCCCTCTCTCTGCCCCCCTCCCTCTCTACCCACCCTCCCTCTCTACCACCTCTCCCTCTCTACCCCCTCTCCCTCTCTAGGGATTGAAGAGGGAGGGTGAAGAGGAGGAGGGAGTGCTGGGGAATGAGGAGAAATGAGCCGTGCCTGCGCTGTTGAGGGCTATGTGCGAGTGGAGAAATATTGCGTTGGTGGAATGGTTTGCATTGGGGGAACAGGTGAGTGGTGGAATCTTGCGTTGGGGAGCAGACCTTGGTCTTGTGTCCTTAAAAAGGATAGATCCATGAAAAATGTCCAGCGCAGGTGATTTTTCTGGCTGAATACACAGTTCCATCTTTCATTTATAATTATAGATACTATTTGTAATTTTATTAGTGATTTGGTAGAATGTTCACCCTGCATCAAAAGGTTTCAGTGTCAAAAACCACTCCAACATAAAGACCTGTGTGGACCAACTGACTGGTGGAGCGAAAGACATTTAACAATATCTCAATTCCCACCTGCTTCAAGAGGGCATCTAACATATCGGTGCCCAAGAAGAGCACAGTGACCTGTGTCAATGGCGGCATTAACATCTACTGTAATGAAATGCTGGTTATGGCATGAATGAACCTCTGTCTTGGAAATAACCTGGATCCAATTATTTTTACATACTTTAACTGTAACTTTAACTTTATTAATTTATTGTCATTGTAGTGGTGCATACAACAGATTCAGGCGCACTGCCTGAGCGGAGCTCAAATGCACAGCAAAAAAACCCAATAAAATAACAGCAAAAAAGTGAGAAAAATAAAAAAATTGTTCATACACTCACATGCACATGCTGTGACACAGATTCACACACGCATTACACAAAATCAACAAAGCAAAACAAAAAGTAGCAAAAAAAACAAGCAAAAAGCCAAAAACAAAAAACAAAAAAACAAAACAAAAAAGAAATAAAAACAAAACTGCCAAAAAATCAAAACAAACATTGCAACCGGGCCACCGCGGGGGGGGGGGGGGGGGGGGGCTCGCCGGGGGCCCCCCCGCCCACATGCAGAAAAAGCAAAAAAAAAAACCCCCACCCTACACCTACCAGAATATAATATATTGCACTCAGAAGCTCATTGTCAGAATATAAGATATTGCACAGAATAGTATTATAAAAGTAAATATTATAAATGAATATATCAGTATTGCACAAAGGTACAGTGCATTCAGAAAGTATTCAGGCCCCTTCACCTTTTCCATATTTTGTTACGTCACAGCCTTACTCTAAAATGAATTAAATTAATTTTTTTAATCATCAATCTACACGCAATACCCCATAATAAAAAAGCGAAAACAAGTGTTTAGAAATGTTTTTGCAAAGTAATTAAAAAGAAATAACTGAAATATCATATTTACATAAGTATTCGGACCCTTTATTCAGTACTATGTTGAGGCACCTTTGGCAGCGATTACAGCCTCACGTCTTCTTGTGTATGACGCTACAAGCTCAATTTGGGTACAACTGTATTTGGGTAATTTCTCCCATTCTTCTTTGCAAATCCGCTCAAGCTCTGTCAGGTTGGATGGAGAGAGTTGATACACAGCTATTTTCAGGTCCCTCCAGAGATGTTCAATCGGGTTCAAGTCCGGGCCACTCAAGGACCAGGACATTCACAGTCACGAAGCCACTCCTGCGTTGTCTTGGCTGTGTGCTTAGCGTCATTGTCCTGTTGGAAGGTGAACCTCCGCCCCAGTTTGAGGTCCAGAATGCTCTGGGGCAGGTTTTCATCAAGGATCTCTCTGCTCCGTTCATCTTTCCCTCGATCCTGACTAGTCTCCCAATTCTGGCCGCTGAAAAACATCCCCACAGCATGATGATTCCACCATCATGCTTCACCATAGGTATGGTATTAGCCAGGTGATGAGCTTATTCCATCTCAGTGGCTGTCCACTCTTCTCTGAACCATCTTGATAACAGAAACATATACGTCTGGCTGCTGTTCATTGATCACAGCTTCGGGTTCAACACTGTAATTCCTTCCAAACACATCACCAAGCTCCAAGACCTGGCCTTTCACATCTACCTTTGCAATTGTATCCTTGACTTCTTCATTAGCAGACCTGGGGATCGGTAACAACATCGCCTCCTCACTGACAATCAACACAGATGCACTTCAGACTGCATGATCAGCCTCTACTCTTTTTAAGACCCATGATTGTGTGGCCAGGCATAGCCTGAATGCCTTCTATTTGCCAACTGTAGTTGGCTGAATCGCCAGTGGCGATGAGTCCGCGTAAAGGTGAGAGATGGAAAACATGAGTGAGTGGTGCTCCAACAATAACTTCTCACTCAACATCAACAAGACCAAGGAATTCATTGTTGACTTCAATAAGGCGGACCACACGCCAGTTTTCATTGGTGTGTTGTTAACAGCTTCAAATTCATGGGTATGAGCATCTGGATGAGATGTCCTGGGTCCAGCACATAATACATTTGTGTCATTAAACGTCTACCGGTGTACTGTAGAAAGTTTCCTAACTGGTTGCATCATGGCTGGGTATGACAATTCCGATTCATAGCAATGCACTATCACAGGCACATCATCAAAAGCATCTACATGAGGAGCTGCCTCAAGAAAACAGTATCTTGTACCAAAGACCCCCACCATCTTGCCCGTGCCGCCTTTCTCACTGCTCACACCCCCCCCCCCCCCACCCCCCCCCCCCCCCCCCCCCCCCCCCCCCCTCATTAGGAAGGAGGTACAGAAGTCACACACCACCAGGTAACAGAACAGCTATTTTTTTTTCCACAACCATCAGGTTCATGAACCGAACATAGACTTAATCTTTTACCCTCAAACAACAGAACAGAATGGACCAACCTCCAGCATCAACTCTTTCATTTCAATGCAACAACAACAGAAAGTGCAGGAAAGTGCTGAAATTTTCGCAGATGCTGCAGACCCGGCAGGATCTGCGAAAAGAGAAACAGGGAACTAATGGTTTAGGTAGAAGACCCATCATCCACAGAAAATGCTAGAATCACCAAGCAGGTTAGTCAAGGGACAGCATCTTCAGCTTTAGATATTTCATGTTATTTCAAGACCATATGTAAAAGACCTGCGAATACATATTATGCAAATAGAATATAATAGAATAGAATGCCTTTTTATTGTCAATCAAACAGCTTGGTTTGAACAAAGATTGCAGTCCTTAACATTAAAACAAAAACCCAAGACCACACACTTAACACAATTTACACAAATCAACCATCACAGTGAATTTTACTATCGGAGTCACGTGAGTGACTACGTGAAGAAGGCCCGCATGGCGCTGCAAAAACGGCATTACGTCGACGCTGACCGGCAGAAGGAAGAGCTGCAGAGGCTAGCTCGTCGACAGCGGAGGTACGGAACCGGCAGGTAAGTGGCAGTTTGAAAAAACCTTTTTAGGGTCTGGAAAAACCCGTGCCTGCGTATTGAACCAGGATTTAAAATAATTTAAAAACAAAAGTAAAAATAAAAGATTAAAATAGAACAGAAATACTCTGTATAAACAACGAGTTTGAAAAAGAACGTCCCGGGGGAATACCAAGCGATCCGTGATCGGGAGATAATTACGGGGCCGGTTCGATACTGGTGACCGTTAAAAATACGTTAGGGAGTTTAAGATGCTCCACAAACTTTTGGCAGGGGGGGAAATTTTAAATAATTTCAGAAAGTGGCCATAATTTTAAAAAGTTAATAAAGGCCTTCAAACGGAAAATAATGGAAATATTCCTAACCTAACCCTAAATGGGGGTTTCACATAATAAAAGAGGGAAAAAAAATTTTTAAAAAAATAAAAAAATGATGAAATATGGTGGAAATCCTACCTCAGATATTTCTGAAGGTAGTCTCCTTGAGGGAAAAAACTCAGGAGAAACAAGGGCAGTGAAAAATAAAATGCAAAAACTGACCCTAAAAAATGCACTGATAGTGTGGCTGTCATGAAGTATCCCACCACAGCACAATATATATAAATAAAATAATATACACACACAGGTGTATGCAACAACACCTGAATAAGAAGTGAGGCCATGGAAAATTACCATGGAAACAAAAATTAGTTGGTCTCACTAAAAGCTTTATGGTTAAAACCAGCAAACTAATGATGAGTGAGGCCATGAAAATAAACAGGAAAAAAACCTCACCAAAGCTGTAATGATTGAAACACAGAATATGATAAAACTTTATGTTTTATAAAGATATCAAACGGTGAAGCCATTTATGCTATCCATGTCTCAAATATATGAAATAAAGAAATACAATTTCAAAGTATTTTCAAACAGTGCATGGCATTACTATTCAAAACATAAAAATAAAATAAAATAAAACTTTGTGCAAATAACTAATACTTTAAAATTAAAATAAATTGCATCATTTGTGGACTCAATGGGAAGAATATATATAATTTTACCAAAATCTGCACTATAATTCGCAGTTCATACAAATCAGGTTATGTTAAACTTCCTGATATTATGGAATAAACCTGCCTATGATAAAATCAAAGGATAATGAATACAAAAGAACAGACCTACTGATCTTTAAACTTTGGGGGAAAAACTCAATCCAATGAAAGATTTGATAATTGATCCAAAACAAAGGCAAAAGAATCTTTAAACTGGGTGGAAAAACTATGATCCAATGAAAGATTTGATAATGGATCAAAACAAAGGCAGAAGTGGTAAGATCCAACATATTCTTATCCAAACCCATATAATTTTGGGAAAGAAGCTTGAAGTACGTTGAAGAGTTGCAAACATCTGTTTACAAAATAAGTTCATGAAATCTCCAGTATTGTGAGGATTACAGTGTATTATGATCATGTAATTTAATATAACTAAGGAGGATTGGTTCACCTGTAAAAGAAAACTTAAAAATTGATTTTTAGGTTTGCACGCAAAAGTAACTCCAATAAAGAAGGGGTACGTACATATATATTAAAAAATTACATACAGGAAAAGATTTGATGATCATAAACCCATACAAAAACATCATTTTATATACACTATTCCACAGTGTAAGAACATTTATTAAAATGGAAACATCTAGAACATGGAAAATACAGTTTGTTTATTAACAAAGTGTTAAACCAAATATTAACAGTTGCTTGAAATTAATTAAAGTGTCAAGCTGTCAAGTTAAAACATTGTCCCAAAAGGATTAAACCATCAAGGCTTTAAACAGAATACTGAAGGAACAATTATGCTGATAAAAGATCAGCACTTGCACTAATGAGGTCATGGTCAATGGGTTATCTTGGATACATTTAAATTGGAAGGTTTATAAGAGTCAGCTGCAAATTAAGTGGTGCAATACAAACCTGGAGGAAGCAAGGACCTGACCCATTACAAAAGCTATGCATAGGTCATTAATAAAATATTCATAAATTACAATCTGAATTTAAAGTAAATTCAGCACCATAAGGAGGGGGAAAATTATTCCATGAACAAATATTCCTCATGATTGGTGACACGATTGTCCCTCCCATTAGGTTAGGTAAAAGAATAATAAAGTTCCAAAAAGAAGAATAAAAATCTTTAAGTAAATGTATGTCCTTTGTGAGAGGCTTATGCAAATATCAATCTCTGATACGTTATCATTATTAAAGTAATGATAGTAAAAAGGTTCATCAAGCTGCTTCAACTATAAGATTAACAGCTGTTGCAAACTGAAGCAAGTGGTTACAGATGACGTACAAGCTTCTGTGAATGTTTGGGTAAAGATAAGAATATTATCTATTCTTATAAGAATAACTGATACGTCTCTTGTTGGACTGTGGACAATAATTACCCAAGGTGACTTAAATGGATTGGTCCTAAGAAAATTTTCCAAACATTTGTATTAATTATTGAAGTATAAGGAGTTTATGGATTAAATATCGATTTGTTTTATTATGGAAGTGTCCATGTCGTATCAAGAATGAACAATACCACGGCAGTGGCATATGTTAAAACACACAAGATAAGTCAAATAACAATCATGAGGGATTTATCTGAGTAAACAGAATTGGCATAATATTAAAGTTTAGTCGAGCTGTTTTATCTCTAAGGAAGAGACCATAATGGTATCGGAGACAACAAATTTGGGAGAAAAAACATATTGTCATTAATATGGATTACTTACGATTAATCTGGTTGCATACAGATTAAAATCACCGATCTTTCGAATGTTTTTCTTGAGGGTAAACCAAAACAGGGAAGGTGATGCTTTCTTTCTCCCAATTACTTTGAGGAAAAAGAGTTCTTTGTGTTTCTCATTTGTTTGATAGGGCAGTGTCTGATGAAAATGTAGCAACACTGCCAGAGACATTTTTGGTGGCCTAATACGATCCTTCATGGTTTCATAAATAGAGTGATGTTGAACTACATGTGATGATTCATAGTGGCAGTAATTATTGGAGTCTGAGGAAGGGTCCTCTACCCGAACGTTTGCCTGTCTCCTTTCGCTCTTTGGATGCTGCTGCACCCGCTGGGTCTCCAGGTTTGTGAAACCCTGCAGTAATTTATTGTTGTACAAAGGCCATCCATGACATGAAAAAGAATTTTGACTATCTGCAGGTTGACCAGACCATTAACACAACAGCTGATGTCAAAGAAGTCTATGAATGTTTAACTAATATAACAACAAACAATAAAAATAAT
The DNA here is from genome assembly GCA_035221665.1 of Okamejei kenojei. NCBI lineage: Eukaryota > Metazoa > Chordata > Chondrichthyes > Rajiformes > Rajidae > Okamejei > Okamejei kenojei. The sequence continues at coordinate 85,208,361 of CM069137.1, forward strand.
TATGTATAAAAGAAGTGTTTACCTCAATTTGCAGAAATAAGTCTAAAAAACAATATTTTGTTATAAGAAATTGGAAGTCTGTGTATACAGTAAAGTTATTTTATCATATTATATTATATGTAGATTCCTTGTGGATTGCATTTTTCTGAGTATCTAATTGATAGAGGCCAATAATATGGCTCAGAGTGTTACCGTCCTATTAACGGACAATATATTAACAAAGCAGTTACAGGTGCATTCATAATATCCCGATATGGAAAAGGGATATAGTAATGTAGATATTAATAAATAAATATATAATATATATGTGTGTATATATATATAATATATAATCTGTCCAAAATTGTAATATATAAGTCGGGAGAATAAATAATCCTGAATTGCCTTAGGCAATGGACTCTCTAACTCTATCTATGATTCAAAAAAGGTTAAACATTGAAAATAATAATGCTGATGACTTTAGTATCAATATAAGAGTGCAAACATTGCTAATGTTACGTTATAATTGCATGTGGATACAGATTGCATTATCATATTGTTTTTATGAATTTACCAAACAAAGCACACCCAAAAGGAGCTGAAACCAAGGTAAACCTATAAGCATATCCTGTCGGCCTTAAGTTGTGTGTGTGTGTGTGTGTGTGTGTGTGTGTGTGTGTGTGTGTGTGTGTGTGTGGTTGTGTGTGTGTGTGTGTGTGTGTGTGTGTTGTGTGTGTGTGGGTGTGTGTGTGTGTGTGTGTGTGTGTGTGTGTGTGAACATTGATGAAATATGTTGAAGTAGGTAAGAGTCTGTGGTAATGAGACTGCTTATTACACACAAAAAACCACATTAGGTTCAGTAAAAACTGATGGTTCTCTAGAGGAATGTATTTTTTTTTTTTCTATAGCGTGGTTTAGAAATTTGGATATACTCAGTGGAACTAGACACTGAAAGGTGGAAAATTCACTCTGTTAATAATGAGGTAATACATTCACTAGAATGGCTACGGGAATGAGGCCACTCAGCAAAGATGCAAGGCCGCAGGAGGGTGTAAATAATGTTCAAGTAAAAAGGAACCAGACCATGGTGTCAGGTTTGGACATGGAGTGTTGGTTCTCTATAATTGTTTGCTTTTGTCATACCATCAAAATATATATAATCAATTGATATTTTTGTGATAAACTTGCCTTTTCAATGGAAAGGGCATTACTTTTTTATTCTTATAATGTTAAATAGAATTTATCCAACCCATCTAAAATACCTTGAGGCAAGGTTTGGGGAAAAATGTGTTATTCGCTCGTTACTGTGTTGAATGCGCAGGACTGTCGTATGGAATAAATTCTAAAAAACGACATTGAAAAACACAGAAGCTTCAAACTCTTCACGTAGTCACTCACGTGACTCCGAAGTAAAATAGTAAGATTAAACGAGAACTTACCAGTTCGAAGTTTGATCTTTATTTTATGAGAGTAACGATGAGGGATTACGTGCCCTCCACTCCACAATTCCCTCATAAAAATGAATGATCATCTGGTAGTTCGAAATCTATGATGAGCCTTACTATCTTACTCCGGCTATTGTGGTTCTGTTGTTTTCATGCCGCTGCTTGTTGAAGTATGCCGTTCCAAGCGCCAGGGCGGGCCTTCTTCACGTAATCCCTCATCGTTACACCTCATAAAATAAAGATCAAACTTCGAACTGGTAAGCATTCTCGTTTAATCTTACTACATCTCCAACACCTCCTTACTGTGATGGAAGGCAAAAGTCTTATCTCTTCCCTTTGTTCTTCTCCCGCGGTCCAGCATCCAACTGCAATGGTCAAGGCTAATGTTGGGGCTCCGATGTTAAAGCCCCCAGCAGGCGATGGTAAGTCCCGCAGCCGTTTAAGCCGCGCCGGGCGATGTTAGGCCCCCGCTCCGAGTCATTTAAAACCCCGCGATTCCAGTGGGGAGAAGTTGCCGTTGCTGGAGCTCCGAAAAGTGGTCTCCCACCAGGGACTAGCGAGCTCCCGATGTTCCTGTCCACCAAGCCTGTGGCTGGAGACTCCGAAGGCTCCGTAAAGTCGGGTCACAGCCGCGCGCCACCACACAACGCTTCCCGCTCCGAAGTCGGCCAAGCTCCGCGATGGCGATCCGCAGTCTCCGCGACTGGAGCCTTTCAGGATAGTTCCGGCCGAGCCGCCGCCGCTCCGACGAGTTAGGCCCAATGACATCAGAGACCCGACAGGGAAAAAGTCGGGTCCCCATACAGGAAGAAATTAAATGGTTTCCTTCCTCCTCCCCCCACCCCCCACATATACACAGCTAAAAAAAAAATAATCAAAACAAAATCAAACACATACATTTTAAACGAGATAAAAGATTAAAAAAAGACGGAGGACTGGCGGTCGAGCCACTGCTTATGTTTGGCGCCGCCACACCACAAACTTTAACTTTGCATGTAGTCTTCAATGAATTGCACTTTGCTTTGAAATCAAACGTCTATCTGCTAGCTTTTTCATTAATAATTAATTAAACATTAATTTACCCTATACTTTCTCCATAAAAATTCTTAAATTAATCATACCAGTGCTTTCATATTTCTAATTTATTTTTAAATTATCTAAAAAATATAATACCACAAAGCATCCCACTGTGGCCAACCATAGCAGAACAGATAAATTGTAAAATACAACAAGAAATGCAGATGCTGATTATCCAAAACAAAATAAACTGCTGGGAAGCATTCATGCAAAAAAAAAAAAAACTGATAAACTAAACAATGCCTATTGAATTTGAAATATAACTTTAATTTGAGCTAACAATTGGTACCCTGTTCTCAGATAATGATCAAGGCAAGTAAGAAGAGAAAATCAATATCACATAATTACTGTTTAGTACCCAGAAACCTTCAAAATATCTGAGCCTTATAACCTTACAGTATTCGGAAAGCAAAAAAAAAGCTTTTCTGTATCCTTATTTATTGCCAGTGCTTCTTTGTCAATAACACAATCTTGTTGTTTTAAAAGTAAAATCAATTTTCGAAGCTGTCGTAAAATGTCAGAAATGCCCCACATTACCAGACTAATCTGGAATCTATCTATGACTCGATATTAGCAACATGAAATAATGTAATCATTTAGAAAATACCTGTCAAAAAAGCTGATGGAACAAATATAAAATGTAATAGTCTTTTTAAAGAGAAGGAATTATTTAAAAATTCTTAGTTAATCAATGACATTAATGACAGCACAATTAAATGGCCCTTTCTTCCTTAAAGCTGTAAAATCTCCATTAAATGGAGGGTTCAGTGATCCTGCACCTGATCCTGGTACAACATCAATGAACAGATTCTGCTGCATTAGTGCTGAGAATCTCAATAGGTTCATGGTTTGTTTTTGGATTTTATGTGGCATTCAATGATGGACCATGTTAACTGTAAACTGCAGACTTTTAAGTTAGAAAATACATGCAAACTTGTCAGCACTTGATGCAAAAGATCTGCTGGCCTTTCAACAGTAAGATCTGGATCAACAAGAATCAAGAACAATGTAGCACTTAACTGTGCACCAGATTTCAACAAGGCCGTGGCATATTAAAAAAAAGTTGACTGATAAAGATGTTGTAGCGGCACCAGACGTGGTGAATAAAGCCAGACGTCAGGCAGGTTCAAACAGTAGTTTATTCAGGTTCTACACGTTAGGTGGGTCCGCTAACTATATTATCATTGCTGCTCCAATAGCTGAGCGAGGTTGTTCTCTCGACTCAGCTGCCGGAGGACTGCTAAGGTCTCGAGGTGAGATAACCTTAAGTAGCAGGACATTCCCCTAGCCCATGACGTCACGTGCCAGCCCTCGTACCTACTGATGAGGGTTCGACCATAATGGTCTGTGTATAGGCTGATGCCACATAACCCCCCCCGCCCCCCCCCAGAACCCGGAGGAAGGAGTAGAATGGTCGAGGGCTGCTCCTGCATGTGGGTCGGGGACACCCCGGGCGTGGGTCAGGACGGAGAGGCCTGTGGGCGAAGTCGATGCTCCCGAGGTACCGAAGGGTGCGAGGAGGGGGCGATGCAGAAGCCCGCCGGACAGAAGCGACACAGTCGCATCTTTCCTCGACCAGCTAAGGGATCGTGTCCTTGGAAAACGGCCCTCAGCAATGGCTGGGAGACGTCAGCAACAATGAGGAAAAAAAACTAAATAAAGTAAATAAACTGATTGCTGAACCCGGCGTGGTGATGCAGTGAAAACAAAATGAACAGAAACAACACAAACTACAGTGAGCAATCACGTGCAAAGTGGTAAGTTCAAATTGTCCAGTGTCCATGGTGCAGGATAGGAAGGGTACACATAAAGCTGGAGAAACTCAGCGGGTGCAGCAGCATCTAAGGGAGCGAAGGAGATAGGAGGCGACGTTTCGGGTCGAGACCCTTCTTCAGACTGGTCAGGGATCAGGGAAACGAGAGATAATAGACGGTGATGTGGGAGAGATAAGGAAACAATGAATGAAAGATATGTAAAAAAGTATCGATGATAAAGGAACAAGCCATTGTAAGCTGTTTGTGGTGTGAAAATGAGAAGCTGGTGCGACTGGGGTGGGGAGGGAGATAGAGATAGAGGGAATGCCAGGGCCCGAGGGCTGAGGGAGAGGGGGAAGGGAGGAGACAGCAAGGGGTTAACAGAATTGAGAAAATTCAATGTTGAAAAGCCCAAGGATGCAGACTCCCCAAGCGGAATATGAGGTGCTGTTCCTCCAGCTTGCGGTGTTGCTCACTCTGGCCTGTGGAGGAGGCCCAGGACCGAGAGGTCGAGATGTGGAATGGGATGGGGAGTTGAAGTGCTGAGCCCACCGGAGGTCGGGTTTGGTTTATTGCGGACCGAGCGGAGGTGTCGGCGAAGCGATCGCCAAGCCTCCGCTTGGTCTCACCGATATAGATCATCTGCATCTGGAGCAGCGATGCAGTAGATGAGGTTGGAGGAGGTGCAGGTGAACCTCTGTCGGACCTGGAAGGACTGCTTCGGTCCCTGAAAAGGAGTGGAGGGGGGAGGTGAAGGGACAAGTGTTGCATTTCTTGCGGTTGCAAGGGAAAGTGCCCGGGGAAGGGGTAGAGTGGGAGGAATAGGAAGCCGTGCTGGAAAACCAGAGGTTGCAGTGACAGCCTCCGACCTGAATGAGGCGCTGTTGCAAGCGGGCAGGCTGCAGTGACGGCAGTCGGTCTGACGGTGGCGCTGTTTTGCCGGTGGTCAGGGCTGGCACGTGACGTCATGGGCTAGAGGGAGTGTCCTGCTACTTAAGGTTATCTCACCTCGAGACCTTAGCAGTCAACAGGTAGCTGAGCCCGAGAGAACAACCTCGCTCAGCTACAGCAGCAATGATAATAAAGTTAGGGGACCAACCTAACGTGTAGAACCTGAATAAACTATTGTTTGAACCTGCCTGACGTCTGGCTTTATTCACTACGTCTGGTGCTGCTACAATGTCTTCATGACTGTGGTGTTCATAATATGGGTGATTATCTAGCAATAGCTATGCTCTTCCTATACAATCCGTGGGTATGTGCAGTCAAATGTCGATGGCACAATGATGTTTAATTAGTAGAGTGAATCTAAAAGTCCTTAAGTATTGGTATCAGCCCTCAACAGATGTCATATAATCGGGTAATCCTTGAGCATTAAAACCACGAGCTGATTACCACATTTGGTTCTCCCTCAGTGATGAATTTATATTCTTCTATATTGCGTAACACTTTGAAGAAGCGGCGAGTGCAGAAAGGCTCTCTGAATGAGTGTTCAATGCCGTCACCAACAAGCTTCATAGTAACAAGACTACCACTGAGATCAGTGTTTGAATGACTGGTTGTGTAACAGTTGCAAACACAGGTATTTGCCTGATGATGTGGAAACATGTCTAACTCAATTTAAAAATGAAAAACTGAATCTGGCCATCTGTCTTCTCTCAATTACCAGCGAGGTGATGGAAATTGTTGTCCACAGTACCATCAAGTGACATTTGCACTCCAATAACTTAATGACGAACACTCGAGTTTGGCTTCCAGCTTAGCCTCTGTTCCAAGATTCATTAGATCCTTGTTCTAAATCTGATCAAAAGACCTGGATTCCAGATACGAAATAGACTGATTGCTTTTTATGTTGTGACAAAAATATTGTGTCTGATATCAACAAGCTCACGTAAAATTGAAATCAATGGAATCGAGGAAATCTCCTCACTGTCTAGGACCAACCACAAAGGGAATAGTTGTGGTCAATGATGGTTAATGATCTCAATCCCCAGGACATTGCTACAGGAGGCCTTCTGGCCAGCGTGAAGGCCTAACCTATCTTTTTTCTGTATTTTGATGACCGTCATCAGATCAATGTTTGGGGTGATGCAGTGAGTACACAGGGGGAAGTGTTGCTCAATGTTTAGTTCCAAAATAGCGTAATCGTGAATGAAGCAAAAATGAATAACATGATTGGTTTAATAAGAGGCGAGTATGAATATTGGCACACTAGTGCCTGAAAATAACCATCTCCAAAAACAAATATTTAATCACTCTTTTCTGACATTACATGGCACAGCCATCATCAAATTTTTCACCAACATGCGCAATGGTAACTTGCCCAGATTTAGCATGAATGGAATTCCCAATTAGCAATTATTAATAGTAGAGGACATGAAAATGCCTCCAAAATCAAATTTTCTCTCAAGTTTCACATCATTAGCCTATCACTTTTTCCTTCTTAGTTGTTTAGATAAAATCATGTACACTTTCTATCTAACAGCACTGTGAGTTCACATTCACAATAACAAAGGCATCAAGAAGGGTAACCACCAATTTCTTCCCAAAGCAATTGGAGTTTAACATCAAATGCTAGCCTTCCCTGTGCCTCAGGTATCAGGTAGCTATATGAAAAACTGTAATGAATATGCAGTCTCAATTTTGCACAATACTTCTTTGTCAAAAAAAATCCTGGCTCTCCCTCATGTGGTTACTTAAATATTGGCAAAGTAAACTAAAGACCCAAAACACATCCGGAGCTGAAGATTTTCTCTGTAAATAGTAGATTCAGGTTGAACATGCAAAATAACACGGCTAGAAAAAACAATCTAGGCCTTTAATACTAATGCATTTCTCCCATACTGATCAGAACATTAGAACATTTAGAAAAGCGACTTGTTTTTTAAAGTATGAATTAATCCTCAAAGTGCAATCCTCATTTATTTTTAGATTGAATGCGAAGGACACACAATAAGCCGATAGTAGTCGTTAACTGATTGAATGATGTTCACAAAAAAAAAAAAACATGTGATACACATATTCAGTATTTTCTATCAGTGGCATTTGTGCAGAAATATGTGCTTCTAAAACTCATTCACATGTTCATATTTCAAATAATTTGCAATAGATTTAGCTTTGCTTTGCTTATCTATTCTCAGATATTCTGTTGAGCTTGAAAGTAATTCGATTTTATTTTTTTCAGCTGAATTAAATTTCCATCTAATTGTTATTATTCAAGAATTGATTTAACACGTGCCATTATATCACTATTTGAATAGTATTACTTCAATTAATCAGAGAGAATATGCATGAAACAGAATTACAACTATACAAATTACAATTATAAGAAAAGGTTCAAGGATTTTAGAATCTACATACCTTCAAATACATATTTCCATTGAATGACAATAGACAATAGGTGCAGGAGTAGGCCATTTGGCTTATCTAGCCAGCACCGCCATTCAATGTGATCACGGCTGATCATCCACAATCAGTAACCCATTCCTGCCTTCTCCCCATATCCCTTGACTCTGCTATCTTTAAGAGCTCTGTCTAGCTCTCTCTTGAAAGCATCCGATAACCAGCCTCCACTGCTCTCTGAGGCAGAGAATTCCACAGACTAACAACTCTCTGTGTGAAAAAGTTTTCCTCATCTCCATTCTAAATGGCTTACCCCTTATTGTGACGTATACTGTGAATGTAAAACGTACTCTTAAAAGTATATCATGTCCATGTAATACGCCTCCCAGTTAATTTGTTCTTCCAATGTGTTTTAATTTGTAGCAAAATGCCTGAGCCTTCAGTGTGCTCTTGAGATGATTTTCCATTGTATACCATGTATAAGAATGTCATTTGATCTTGCATATTGGAATTCTCTCACTGAACCCACAGCCACTTTTGAAAGCATCAATAATAGATGAAAATGACTAGCTCCTCTGTTACCTCCCAAACCTTTTCCCAACTCTTGATGACTGATACATCTTATGAGGGGATGAATAAATTATTTGCTCTATCAAAAGGTACTTTGTTGATGCAGCCTTTTGTGATGGTCTGAAGCATTGCAGTACAGTATCGCAGGACAGTATTTGTTGTTGGTTGGTAATTATGCATAGCTTGCCAATAGCTATTTTAACTTCGGAGTCACGTGAGTGACTACGTGAAGAAGAACCCGCCTCACGCTGGCAACGGCATGACGTCAACGCTGACGGCGGAAGGAGGAGCTGCAGTAAGGAGCAGCTCCTCGCAGCGGTCGGAACGGCCCGCAGGTAAGTGCAGTTAGATCGGGGCGTTTTTTTTAGGTTACGCTGGGTGCTCCAGCAAACGAAACCAAAAGTAAAATTTAGAGCCACGTTAACGTGCTGATTGAGCACTGATTATTAAAGAAAAATGGAGAAATCGGGAAAGAAGTTTTCGCGGGTAAAAAGATCTTCCCGGGGTGAAAGTAAAAATACGGGACGCGAAAGTTAGTGCGGACCCGGTTCCGATACCGTTGGCCGCCGATTTACCCGATAGTGAGTTTCCAGATTCTCCAGAAATAATAACCACGGAGGAAAATGTTCCTAAAAAATGCAAAAAGAAATCTGAGAGGCCCGTGGTTTTCTGATGACTCTGATACTGAAAGACCTCCAGACAATAAAACTACGTGGCTAAAAATGGAGCATATGGAGAAAGTTCTCCAAACAATTATGAGACAAGGGTCACAGTACCCAGATGAAATCCCAAAAAATCCCTGAGGGGTTTGAAATGATGAATATGGCTGTGGGCCAAGTTGGGAATATGATACTCCGGACCCAGGATTTGGGCTGGAAGAAGTCTCATGGGGTGATATCCCAATTGATTTAGGGCTGCAGAAGGCAGACCCTGCTGGTGGTTTATATGGCTTTTGAAAGCACACCACAAAGTAAAAAGAAAAGGCCTAATGTGCCTGGGATAGCACAAGATTTTGCTATACCTGAAGAAGTGGTGAGGCTATGGAAGAAAACCAAGCTGCCAACATAAATTATATGGTATCTCACCAACTTCACAATTCTGTGATGAATGAAACATCAGAATTATATAAAGCTCCAAGAAATTGTGCCTCATTGGAAGTGTCTACGGTGAATCCGATGATATGGACGTCTATGACTAAGTATGAGAGCCCAAGAAGTGAAGTTTCAAAAGGTGCTCAAATTAATTTCTGCTGCCATTACGGCCTATGGCAGGCAAATGGAGAATCTGGAAATGGAAAAGATTCAAAAGGATACTTTGGGCTTATTGTGTAATTCGTTCTATGAAATTAATTGTATGAGGAAAATGGCGATTTGGCCCATATTTCACCCTAGGTTTGCAAGCCTGTGTCAAGAAAGTGGTGTTCAAGCTCCTGGGTATTTGTTTGGAGAAAATCTGCCGAAACAGCTGAAAGAGTTGGATGAAGAAGCTAAATATTTTAGCAATGTTAAACCTTTTGTCTTTGGACAAAGAAGGGTTTTCGACCCGAAGGGGTTTCGATTTTCGTTATAGAGGCAGAAATTTGTCACGAAAATACTATCGTGCTGTGCAGGCGAGTGCTTCCCTGTATTCGGGAAGAAGGAGACCACCACGCTCATACGGAGAGGTATTAAAGACTTATATCCTTAAAGAAACTGTGGATGAACTCTCCAGTTGGAGGGAGATTGCAAAAAATTTTATAATGCCTGGCTTAACATTACTTCTGATCGATAATGTATTACAAGCAGTTTCGGGAGCCATTAATTATTTTTTAAAGAAGGGGTTAATCCTCCTGTACAGAATAAACCTGCTTATGCTTATGTGTTTTTCTGCAGAGGAAAGAATGGAGATTAATGTGGAAATTGACAAATTATCTGGAAAAGGCGTAGATTGAAAAGACTTATGAACATAAGCATCAATTTGTCTCTAATATATCCGAAGAGATAAAAAAGATGGTGGTTGCAGAATTATTCTGGACCCTTACAGATCTAAATAAGTTTGTAGAATACAAACATTTTAAGATGGAGACATTCAGTACTGCAAAATATCTTATCTCAGCAGGGTGTTAATATGGCTAAGATTGATTTGAAGGATGCCTATTATTCTGTAGCAATTCATCAATTCTTCAGAGTGTACTTAAAATTTAATTGGCTGGGACAATTATGGCAGTTTAAAGCTTTACCAAATGGATTGAGTTCGGCTCCTAGACTCTTTACAAAACTGTTGAAACCAGTTTTTAGCCCCAATTAAGAGCACAGAAACACATTGTTAATTGGCTATATCTGGATGATATATCTGATCATTAATGATACTCAAGAGTCAGCTGAGCACTCAGTTTCAGTTACTAAAGCTTTTTTGAAAAGCTAGGTTCTTGATTCATCCAATTAAGTCCCAGCTGCAGCCAGCACAAACAATTAACTTTTTGGGGTTTGTAATTAACTCAGTGACTAATGTTAGTTACTTGCCAACAGAGAAGGCCAATGACATTTGATGACTTGTAATTACCTCATTCACAAACCTTATCCCCTCCAATCCGAGAAGTGGCGAAAAACCATTGGTAAACTGGTAGCAGCATTTCCGGCAGTGGAAATTTGGTCCCATTACATTATCAAAATCTTCAAAGGGACAAAATAAGGGCTTCTTAAAGAGAAGGCAGGTCACTTTGACAGGCCTAGCAATTAACAAAAGAAGCCGTGTTGGAATTACAATGGTGGTTGAAAAATGTCCCACAAGCTGCTAAGAAAAAAAAAAAATATCATGATTGAAACAGCCTGAAATGGTTTTACAACAAACGGAATGCTAGTGCTCTCGGATGGGGGCTACAGATTCGTCCTCCAGTTGTGGAGGTAGATGGAAAGCTCAAGAAGAAGCGTTTCTTCAAGCTTATGGTATTAACTATTTGGAGTTATTGGGTGCTTTTTATGGACTTAAAGCATATTGATTGTGCTAAACAAGGCCTACATGTGTTAATACAGTTAGACAATAAAACGGCTGTTGCATACATTAATCACATGGGGGGAGTTAGATCAGTATCATGTGATTGTCTGTCAATGAGATATGGCAAAGGGTGTATTGGTCCCGCCAAATATGGATTTCAGCAAGCTACATTCCAGTAAGGACAATGTGGTAGCAGATGAAAGGTCCAGGATTTTTAAAGATAATACGGAATGGATGCGTAAGCCCAGCATATTTAAGAATATTGTGGGGGGGGAACCGATTTGGGTTTTGCCAGAAATTGATTTGTTTGCATCTAGGCTTAATCATCAATTGCCTACTTATGTGTCTTGGGAACACGAATCCAGATGCAGTAGCAATAGATGCTTTTTCATTACACTGGGGAAAGATGTTCTTTTATGCTTTTTCCACCATTTGCATTGATTCAGCAATGTCTGAAGGAAATAGAACAAGATTCTGCTCTGGATTGTTTGGTAGTATCCAAATTGGCCAACTCAACCTTGGTTCCCAGTAATGCTGAATATGATTAAAGAACCATATATGTCGATTCCTAACTGTAGTGATATCTTGACTAATCCGTAACTAAAGAAATTTACCCATTGTATGCATATATGAATTTATTAATCTGCAAGGTTTTTGACCAGACCACTACAGGAGCTGGGATTGTCGGACAAAACTATGGAAGTTATAGTCGCATCATGGGCGAGATAGCACACAAAAGCAATATATGACACATATTAAGAAATGGGAAGACTTTTGCACACAGTCAAATATTTCCTATGATACTGTAAATATTGCAAATGTTTTGGAATTCCTTGCCAATTTTGCATTTTGAGCAACATTTAAGTTACAGTGCCATTAACACTGCACGCAGTGCCTTGTCGTCCTATTTAGGACGTATGACTGATCAGAGATCAATTGGGTCGCATCCATTAATATCTAGATTCATGAAAGGAATCTTTAATATTAATCCAACCCAAACCAAGATACACAGAGATTTGGGATGTGAGCATTGTACTTACGCTACTTAGACAATGGACATCCAATTGAAGGGTTGACATTGGAAAGATTGACATTGAAATTAATTATGTTAATGTCACTGGTCTCAGCTCAAAGAAAGTGCAAACTTTACAAATGTTGCGTTTAGACTGTATGCATGTGACTACAGATAATATTGTGTTCTATGTTTTACGATCAGATCAAACAAAGCAGACCAGGGAATCTGGAACAAAGGTAACCTTTCAAGCTTATCATATTGATCCTACTTTGTGTGTGGTTAAACATTTGAACCAATATATTAAAGTTACTGACACCCTTCGAGGAAATGAAAAAACGTTAATGGTTACGCACAAAAAACCACACACAAAAGCTTCAGTTCAAAACTATTTCAAAATGGTTGAAACGGGTGTTGGTTTTAGCGGGAGTAGACACTGATGTGTTCAAATCTCACTCCACCAGGGCGGCAGCTACGTCCGCGGGCGAAGGGGGCGGGACGTACCTCTCGAGCATATTTTTTAAAAGTCGCAGGGTGAGTAAAGAAGAAACTTTTCAAAGTTTTACAATAAAACCTGTTCACACTATGACAAGCTTGGACACGCGGTGTTGGGAGCACTATAATCACCTGCTTTGTTTACTATTAATAGCTATAATCAGTGGTGTAGTCACTTCTATCTTTTATCGCTTGTAATCATTTCCCTCAGATATAAAGGAGGGTTATTATATGGTCTTTAAACATTAAAAAAGTTAATTGTGAAATGATCTAACATTAGTCTGGTTTCTCATGTATGTGTTTACTTAGCCGGAACTGTCCGTACGGATTAATTCTACGACATAAAAAACACAGAAAGCTTTAAAAATCTTCACGTAGTCACTCACGTGACTCCGAAGTAAAATAGTAAGATTAAACGAGAACTTACCAGTTCGAAGTTTGATCGTTATTTATGAGGAGTTACGATGAGGGATTACGTGCCCTCCACTGCCCCCGCCCTCATAAAATAAATGATCAAATGGTAGTTCTAAGTTTTTTTATGAAGCCTTACTATGTTACTCTACTCCGGCTTTTGGTGTTTCTGTGTTTTTCATGCCGCTGCTTGAAGTATGCCGTTGCCAGCGTGTAGGCGGGTTCTTCTTCAAGTAATCCCTCATCGTAAAAACTCCTCATAAAATAACGATCACACTTCGAACTGGTAAGTTCTCGTTTAATCTTACTATTTTAAGCACTGGCCAATATAATTGAATATTTTATTAAACACAAGCTAAAAAAATAAACCAGCAGTGCCTTAACATCCATAACAGAATTTATAGACATTCAAAGAACATAAAAAAAATATTGCACAATACTGTTTCAAAATATAATCAATTCTGTTTTATTCCGGTTTGTGCAATTGCAAATCAGACTGCCTCATGCTTGATTTGGCCCGCATTCTCATGCTCGCCCCTGCATTTTTCTATAGCTGCAGTCTTTACACTTTGTGGTATTGATCAACCCAGATAATTTGGCTACGTTAACCTGTGAATTAATGCAGACCACAAGCTGTTCTCATGGGGCCACAATGGAAAACATCTACTTGACATCATCTTTACCAATTTACCCTATTGCTATGCAGTTCTTGTGGAGAATCTCATTTGCATACCAAGGGTATTTGGTAACACAATTATACTAAATGGGATAGATTCAGGACAGACCTGAGAGCTTAAAACTGGAGAAGCAGAAATGTATACCACCAAAATTTGCAATCACATGTTCGGCATATACCTCACTCTTATGTTGCTGACAAACTAGGGATCAACTTTGATGTAATGAAGAGGGCAGAAGGACATGCTGGGAGTAGAATCAGGCATATCTGTAAATGATGAGGACTAGTTCCAAACACAGAACCACATGCTTGATAAATAACAAAAAAAAATCCAATAAACATAAGACTAGAATTCTGCAGTTCTACATTACTCAAACAATGGTGGTTGATAATTAAACAGCTATTGGGAGAAAGAACCTCTATGAATATTCATAATCCTTAATAATAGCAGGTTTATTTCAATCCACATATTAAGAATCAGCTGGAAATTACAAAGGTCATGGCACCAAAAAAGTATCCCCAAATATAATACTGAAGATAAAAGGTTTCAGAGCAAGCTGTGCCTCTAGCCAGGAGTGTACCAAAAACATTTACAACTCATGGCATCTGTCCAACAATGTGGGGGGAAAAATGCACAATCATGTTCCCTTTGCAAAAAGTAGAGCAAATTCACTTCTGACTAGTCACTGCCTATATCAGTCAATCATCTGAGTTAATTGAAGTAAGGTGTTTTCAATAGAGTTATCCCTGTGGAACCTGTTTACCAATGCCCAGTTTAGGTTTGTCCAGACCACTTCAGACCTCATTATAGTTCCTTGATCGACATATGTACCAACGGGCTGAATTCCCGAGGTGTTGAGAGTCACTGCCTTTCACATTAAGACAGCAATTGGCCCTTGACATCTTGACAGCAATTGGCATCAAGGGACCTTGTTTAAAAGTCAACAGGTATCTATCATACAACGAAAGCTGTGAAGTTGACAGTGGTCTATTATTGAAGTCTTGACATCAGTGCTGGAAAACCTCCAGACATGCAGCAAGACCTGGATGTTATTCTGCCATTGGCAGGCAAGTAAAGTAGAATTTGTGCCACAGAAGTGTCAGGCACTGATCATTTGCAACAGGAGGCAACCGAGCTGAACTGATACATAGTTGCCTGAAAGTGGTTGAGGGGTGGTGAAGAGGGTAATTTGGCACACTTACCTTCATCAGTCAAGTTGAGAGATCATGTTGCAACTGTACAAGTCATTTAGTGATAAATCGGTTCTGGACGTCCAGCTATGATGTCATTAAGCTGGAGAGGGTGTGGAGAAGATTTACGAGGATGTTACTAGGTTTGGTGGGCTTGCGTTATAAGGACAGGATGGGACTTTTTGTTGCCTCAGAGGAGTGACCTTGTAGGAGTATGTAAAATCCTAAGGAATGTTGATAACGTCGAATAGTCCTTCCAGCGAAGGCGAGCCTAAAACTAGAAGGCATAGATTTAAGTTAAGAGGGTAACAATTTTAAAAAGGGACCTAAGGGATAACTTTTTCACGTGGAGGGTGATGGATATTTGGATGAGTTGCTAGAGGAAACGACAGAGGTAGGTACAATTATAATGTTTAAAAGATATTTGGAAAAGTACATCATTAGAAACTGTTTACGGGGATATGGGGCAAATGTAGGCAAATCAGACTAGTTCAGACAGCCATTTGCAGAGGTTTCCAAACAAAAGCTTCACAAAATGCAGGCAGCATCTCTGGAGAGAAGAAATAGGCGATGTTTTGGGCTTCTTCAGACTGATGTGGGGGGTGGGGGGGAGAGGGGCGGGAAAAAGAAAGGAAGCAGCAGAGTCAGTAGATTTTGTGGGAGAGCTGGGAAGGGAAGTAGGGAGAAAGCAAAAACTATCTAAAATTAGAGAAATCAATGTTCATACCGCTGGGGTGTAAACTAAGCAAAATATGAGGTGCTCTTCCTCCAATTTGTGCTGGGCCTCACTCTGGAAATGGAGAAGGTGCAGCGCAGGATCTATGGCTAAGCAAATAAATCAGATCAAGTACAAACTTGGACATCTAACCCACTCCTCCCCCTTCTAACCATTTCTACAAGTCCTATCACCATCCCTTATCTTTGGCACTATCTCTCCATTCCCATCTGTGACTCAAAACATATGATCTCAATGCCTCCACATTTTTCCCCCATTTGCCTTCTTCACCTCAAGACAGGTCGGTGATCTCTTCCTCTCTACACTAATTCAAATCATGGGTCTCCTGTGCCTCCATTCTCCAACTACCCCATAGGACTCTCATGCTTCTTCGTTGCCTACCTCCAGCAATTGACTGCAGTCCCAAAGTTCTCCACTCTCCCCCCCCCCCCCCCCCCCGCCCCCACCCCCCCCCCCCCTCTCACCAATCGCAGAATAGCATTAAGTTAACTCTTCTCTCTCAACCATAATACAGGATTCTAATGCTTCTCCACCCCCCCCCACCTTCACATTCTGGCTACAGGAGAGGCCTGATAGGACCGATGGCAAACAACATCCTGAATCTAATTGCTTAAGAATTTAGTAATTTTCAAGGGTAAAGGCATCATGGTTAAGGCCTGCATTTTTGTGCATCCCTAATTACTTCTGACGATATGGTAGTGAGCCACCCTCTAAAACTGCTGCAGTCATTCTGGTGAAGATACTTCCACAGTGCTGTTCCAGAATTTAAATCTGGTGACAAAACAGGAAAGAGTACAGAGAAGATTTATGAGGATGTTACCAAAATGTGATGGTCCATACTGTAGGGAGAGGTTGAGTAGGTTAGCTTTATTCCTTGGAGTGCAGGAGGACGAGAGGTGACTGTTTAGAGGTGTATCAGATGGTGAGGGGGATAGATAAGGTAAATATACAGAGTCTTTTACCCATAGTAGTGGAATCAAGGAACAGGGACATGGGTGTAAGCTGAGACGAGAAAGATTTGGTAGGAACCTGAGGGCCATCTTTTTCACACAGAGGGTGGTGGATATATGGAACAAATTGCCAGAGGAGGTAGTTAAGGTAGGTACTACAACATTTAAAATACATTTGGACAGGTACAGTACATGGATAGGAAAGGTTTCGAGTGATTATGTGATAAATGCAGGCAGGTGGCACTAGAATAGATGGGACATCTTGATCAGTATTGGCAGTTGGGCTGAAGGGCCTGTTCCCATGCAAATATGACAATAAAGGTCCAGTGATACACTTCCAAATCAGGATGGTATGCTACCTTGAAGAGATCCTGCAGGTGGCAACTGCCTGCAGCACCGGGGTCCTTCTGGATGTGGTGCTCCATTTTTAAAGAATTGCTCTGAGTGACCTAACTGTGTAACTGCGATGTAGTTTGTAGATGATGCATATTATGCTGATGGCCAATGGAATGAATGTTTAACCTGGTAGACTACTAATCAAGCAGACCACTTTGTCTTGAAGATAGATGCAAAATGCTGGGGTAATTCAGCGGGACAGGCAGCATGTCTTACTTACTTACTGCCTATTATGCCTCCTGGCATGTAGGGCAGCAACGAAGGTCCTCCACTCCTGTCTGTTCTGGGCTAGCTTCTGGACATTACCCCAGGTCAAGTCCATTGTTCGATAGCCCTGGAAGTCCATCACGCCCAGTAGTGTTGATTCCTTCAGTTGCTGTTTTTGTAACTTTTTTTTTACAAGACAGGGTTGTTAGCCCTGTGCTCAACAGGGTTGTTAGCCCTGTGCTCCCTGGAGGACCTGTGGATCGCTCTTCGTCTCGCCTCTACCCTTCAACCTGTCCAGCATGGGAGAGCCTAACAAGAGACGTATCTCCCACTGGCATAGCTCTAGGGGTCACTGAGACGCACAAGCTCCCCGACCTCGACAAGGTTGCAATCCAACGGGGAGCAGGCAGCATCTCTGGAGAGAAGGAATGGGTGATGTTGCGGGTTGAGACCCTTCCTCGACCCGAAACGACCCCAGCATTTCCAGAGATGCTGCCTGTCCTGCTGTGTTCCTCCAGCATTTGTGTCAATCTTCAAATTAAACCAGCATCTGCAGTTCTTTCCTACATTACTTTGTCTTGAACTTGGACTATCTTTTCAGGTGGTTCATTTTTAATCCTGAAAATGTGCAAATTAAGTTTCAGTGGGGTCCAACAACAAACATGGTTGTGACGTACACTCAGTACATGCTTTTGAGTGCACTGAAATTTCTTGTGGCATGTAACTAGAGTGTTCTCACTTGTTGTTCTGGTAACTTAAAAAATTACATTGTTGAGTTAGTTGAAACTCAAATTGTTCCAAATGTTCTGTTTTGGACATCTTGGTGGTACGCACACAAGTATGTTAACATTTTTGATAAGCTTTATAAAATTCCCTTAAATTGTGTTGCACTTTTCATGTAATGGCATGCCATCTTTGCAAACTTGTATGTTGAAGCTGCAGTGCATCAAATGTGAAGTCACAAAGAACTTCCAATTGGACCCCGGGACCTTGTTTATTTTAATATTGGTTAAGAATCAGCTATCCCAAAAAGTGCCCTAAAGTGGCATATTACATTAATATTAATCCACAGTGAAACTGTTGCAAATAGCACAGCATGTCAGCAAATAAATATTCATATTAATCAATCAATTAGTAATCATGTTTCAATCTTTTTAATTTAAAAATATAATTTTCCTCAGATGTAACAATTATGGAAGAGAGCGTATTTAATTATGCTTTTATAAGACATTTCGTTTCAGAATTTCTTCCAATTTAATTGACAAGATAGGAGAGGCAACACAATGTTATAACTGTAGACATGGTCTGATATATTTAGGAAGTAATTTATTGTATTTTGTTAGAATTGGGAATTCTAATTGTTATGCACATTAAAATGGGAAACTCGCTCAAACATTAGGGGCAATATCAGACTTCAAGTTCCTTCAAGATTACTTTCCCGTTTGTGGATTAATATTATTGAAAAATGCCACTTCAGATTTGGCTTTAACTTCGATTTCTTGCCTTGCTAATTATTAATATTAATCAGATTACCAATTGAATTGTTGTTATTAGGTCAAACATAACTATTAATATTTAGATTTAATCACATTGGGAAATTCTGTCCTTAGACACTCAGATCTTCAATCAAAAGAGAAGACATCTTTGGATAGAATGGTGGAAAAAATAGACAACTGGTGTGTGTAAGCCCTAGTAAAAGTGTAAGCATGAAAGTGAAATACATATCTGCATGTCTGTTGTACCATTATTCTCATTTTAAAGAGTAGGAAGGAAATGGCTATTTCCTGCTAGGTCCCCATCAGAAAGACAATGTAAATGTGAGCAATTTTGGGCCCCACATCCGAGGAAGGATGTTCTTGCGCTGGAGAGGGTCCAGAGGAGGTTTACAAGAATAATCTTATGAACAATTGGGATTAATATATGATGAGCGTTTGACAGGATTATGATATGATGAGCGTTTGAACGGCACAGGGCCTGTACTGGCTGGAGGTTTAGAAGGATGAGGTGGGACCTCATTGAAACTTACCGAATAGTAAAAGGCCTGTAAAGAGTGGATGAGGAGAGGATGGGAGAGTCTAGGACCAGAGTTCACAGCCTCAGAATAAAAGTACGTACCTTTAGAAAGGCGATGAAGAGGAATTTCTGACGTCAGAGAGGGTTGAGAGGGAACAATAGATCAGCCATGATTGAATGGCGGAGTAGACTTGATGGGCAGAATGGCCTAAATCTGCGTCCTATAACATGAACCTATGAATCAAGCCATATGTGAAGAAGGGTCCCAATCGGAAATGTATCTATTCATAAGACAGACGCAAAGTACTGGAGTAAGTCAGAGGGTCAAGCAGCATCTCTGGAGAAAAAGGATAGGTTATGTTTCGAGTCAGGACCCTTCTTCAGACTGAAAGAAGGGGGGTGAAGAATTGGAGGTGATAAAAGACCAGGACAAATCGGGGACGGCAATAGATGACGTCAGACAGAGAGGTGCCATGGTGGACCCATTGTTGGCTAGGGAGATGTGATCTCAAGAGGGATACAATGTGGGGAACTGTGGAACTGGTTAAATTATTAGGGTGGGGGAAGGGGGCAAGGGGGGGGGGGTGTGAGGGGAGTGTTAGTACCTATCCATGTATTCCAGAGATGCTGCTTGACCGGCTGTGTTATTCCAGCATTATGTGTCTCTTTTTAACGATTGGGTTAAACAGGTCGTGCAAAGAGAAACAAACCAGAATGCAGAATATAGTGTGACTGTTAGATTGTTTGCAGCTACAGATATAGTGCAAGTTTTTTTTTAAGTGCAAGGTCCAGAATGAGGTAGGTTGGGAGATCAAGACTACACTCAAGCTTATGGAAGCAGCATTCAGTTCTCTGATAAAAGCGGGGAAAGTGGTGTTCCTGATTCTGGTGGTACGTACACACAGTTATACAAAACACATAGGCCCTCTGCCCTAACAGTCCATGCTAACACTTCAGCCCCCTAAGCATCTTCTCACCCTATCTTTCTATAGGTTTGTCCTCGCGTTTTTTTTCCAGATTCCTTCTATGCCCGTTTGCTTCAGCCATACTATGTGCATGTCCGTTCCATGTTTTCATGCTCGCTGGGTACTGAAATGTCACCTGCATTCCCCATCCTGCTTATCAAGAACCACCTTAGATTTATGGCTCCGACTTCAAGAACCTTGAAGTGTTCGTGATGGCTGCTGATTGAAAACATAATTAACATTTGATGTTGGAATCAAAATCTACGTCAAGCAATAATTCACTGACAAACGTTAATTGCTACAATCACAATGCTGCTGACCAGGTACAATCACAATGCTGCAATTTTTGATTCATTTCAAGTTTCAATGGCTGTTTGCAAATGTTGAACATCCCAAGTGTTTGTGCAATGTTTTTTTAAGATTGAGGGTAACGAATGGACAAAGGACGGCACAGCGCATGGCAGTCCGAAGGGGGGGGGGGGGGGGGGGGGGGGGGGGGGGGGGGTGGGAAGAAAAAAATATATATATTTGCGACCATCCCGCGCCTGCGCAGTGGGGGGAAGCTGGTGATCAAAGATGCAGAAGCGACGCGAAATGATGCCGTCTCTCCGCGCGTGCGCAGTGGGCCGGGGTCAGATCACCGCCATTTTCAATGCATCGCCTCGACATCGCGGGCCTATTTTGGGTGAGTGGGGCCGTGAAATATTGCGTTGCATCGCAGGGAGGGGGAATCTGTTTGTTTTATATCGGGGGTGTTAAACTACCTACGAAGGTAAAAATCGAACCGTGGGATGGTTTGGAAAAAAAGGAGTTCCCGTTTCTCCGGGGGGGTTGCGGTGTTTGCCTGCCGGCCCGGTCCATGGGCTCCATCCGCAGCGTCGGAGCCACGCCAGCGGGTTCCGTCCACTGCTGCCGGTTGGTCCGCGGAGACCGTTCTCCCGTCGCTGGGCAGGAAGCGGGAACGAATGAATCTGAACCCAGTCCTGGCAGCTGGGTTCAGCTGAAGGAATCTGAACCCCACACCACCAGCCCACGCATTGATTCTCCTGCCACCTCCACATCCATCCTACACTCGTCCCCCAATTCATCTGTACTGACCCCCTTCCTATCCATCCTGCACTGCTCCCCACCATTCATCCTGTACTGAACCACCCATTCATCCTGCAAAGCTCCCGATCCACACTGTACTGACCCACACCCATTCATCCTGTACTGATCCCCCACATTCATCCTGTACTGACCCCCATTCATTCCTGTACTGATTCCCCCCCCCATCCATCCAGTAGATATCCCCCTTATCCATCCTGTATTCCCCCACTGACATCTCCCGCGCTCTTCCCTCACAATTTTACGACTCCAACACACTAATTCCCCTGCCACAATCCATCAATTCTGCACCGATTGCCGCCTCAACCCCCCCCCCCCCCCCCCCCCCCCCGCCGCCATCTATCCATCCCGCACTGATTCACCCTCCCCCCCCCCCCCCCCGAAACAAATAATAGAATAAGGGAAGTGAGGGGTGGAGGGGAGAGGGGAGTTCAGTCTAAATTGTCTGTCTACCTGCGAAAAGGTAGAGATGGTGATTAGATCTGGAAGCGGACCAATACATCTGTAAATAAAGCTGGACAGACATCTTTTCATTTGCACAATTGATTTGATTGTATTAATTTTAAAATATTAATGTTTAAAATCCATGCATTGAAGGAAGAATATTTTACAGCCCATCTGTGGTCCTTAACCCCAACCCTAACCCTAATCGGTCGTCGCCCGCAGGGCAGCATACGTCAGCGCATGACAGGGCGCACATGATGAGACACCCAGGTCACCCCTGGATTTTGAACATTCCAAAATCCAGAGGTGACAGGGAGTCACCGTGCGTCACTACATGCGTCACCACGCATCAGGCCGCGTCACGACCCGACCACGAAGCGACAACCTTTTTTCTGGCTGTTGCCGAAAATGTCACCCAAGTGGGACAGGCCTCTCGTGCTGCGAAACATGAGGGAACGGCTTTCGAAGGCGGCGTCGGTGGCAAACCTCTCCCTGGCCAGGTTCTCGATCACCTCGGGCTAGAGTCCACAGTGCTCGAAGAAACTGTCCTAGCCTGAGCAGGCTCGGGAGAACCGGCAGCTGAGGTCAAAGTGCGCCATAATCTGCCTTCACCAACCTGCCGCTTGAGCGGCTCCTTGGGGCGACCTGCTGCTGCTTCTCTTGGCGCAACTGGCGTGGTTCCTTGTGCGCCCTGGGATGCTGCTGGCGTGGCGACTGGTCCGTCCTGGAGTGCTGCTGGAGTGGTTACTTGTGTACCCTTGGGTGCTGCTGGCGAGGCTGCTGTTTCTCCCTGGACTGGTGCTCGTGGTTACTTGTGAACCCAGGAGTGCTGCTGGTGTGGTTACTTGTGCACCCTGGGGTGCTGCAGCCTCTGTACCCTCTGCTAATTCTCCCCTTCCGACGTTGCTGCTCCTGTTGCCAGCCCTTGCTGCTTGTCATCCCAGCCGCTAGAGCCAGGCAGCAGCCAACGGACCAGGCTGCCACGGCATTTGAAACTGCGGGCGCTGCTGGTGGCCGCCACTCCTACCACACACTCACGCTTCTGCTGGTACATGACTAGCGAATCTGGCCAGGGCTGCCTCTTGGAGCTGGAGCAACGCACAATGCCAGGCGGGAGCCCCAGCTGCCCGCTCTGCTGGGGTTGCCGGAGGCCAGGTAAGTCTTCATGCTTCTGCTGGCCCTGCTGCCGCTACCTTCCTCGGGGGCAGAGCTGCCCAAACCATTGGGCTCCACTTTGCACCCCCTCGCCGTCTGGCTCTTCACATTCTTGACCTTGTCGGCAGCCAGTCTCTCCACAGCGTTCTGCCGACCCCGCCTGTCCCCCTCCATTTAACTGCGGAGGTAGCCAGGGTAGCCTTGGACATGAGCCTGAGCGCAGAGAGATGCTCGCCTCAGGCGACATGCTTGCAGTGGGCGCGATCTCGCTCAGCACCTTACTTTGATCCAGCCAACGAGGACAAACACGTTTTCACATCCGCAAAGAAGGAAAGACCAGGACTTCCATGAGCAATGACCGGCTGTCTACACTCGCCTTAATGCACATTCACTATGGCTTTGTCCATGACTTGGACAAAGTGGTGAGTAGGTTTGCACATTTGTATTCTCAGAAAATGGAACAATTTCATGTTGAGGTTGATGTGATGTGAAGTTGTTAGGTCAGGAAGACTATTAAAGGTGCACTGCACACACTAATACAGTCTAACAGTAACAGGCAAGCAAATCAACACACAAAACATTTTCTAAAAAAAAAGTTTTCTTTACTGCAAAAACTTACAGTATTTTAGTTGCAGTTTTTGCATGCTCCTTTAAAACATTTTACATAACTTTTTACAACAGTACAACTTAATTATTAAAACAAGGACAACAATTCTTAATTTAAAAGAAATGATACAACAATGATCCCAATCATCCCATTCCACCCAGGCATTACTCTTGACTCAACCAAAATTATTTCTGCAATATTGGTCATACATTTGGTGCAAAAAGCTCCAAAATAAGGCACAAAATGCACCAGAGCATCTAAAACCCCAGAGCATTCAGGGCCCTTAAGCGGGCCCTGGAATCTGGACGTGGGGGGCTTCCCTCTTGTGATGTGCGCTGCGTGCACATTATTTCACATGACATTTTTGGAATCCTGTCATGCCACCCTCCTTTTTGAAAAGCTTCGTACGGGCCTGACAGCGGCAGAATTGCTGCCTTGCAGTGCCAGAGATCTGGGTTCAATCGTGACTACGAATGCTATCTGTACAGTTTGTACCTACTCCCTGTGACCACGTGGGTTTCATCCCACTTTCCAAAGAAGCACAAGTTTGTAGGTTAATTGACTTCTGCAAATTGGCCCTATCGTGTAGGCTGGAACTAGTGGCAGCACTAGTGTTGTCTGTATGGAGTTTGTATGTTCTCTCTGTGACCGCGTGGGTTTTTTCCGGGTGCTCCAGTTTCGTGCCACACTCCAAAGGTTTGCAGGTAAATTGGCGTTTGTAAAATATTCCTTTAGTGTGTAGGATAGTGCTCGTGCATGGGGTGATTGCTGGTTGGCGCAGACTCAGTGGGCCGGGTTTTTTGGGACTTAATAAAATCAGGAAAAGCTAGAAATCCTCGGCTGATCAGGCAGCATCAGTGGAGAACAGAACTCACTGCTTTCAGGAGTGAAGTTAGGTAGCGTTGATATTCAGTATAGAACAGGATAGGGCTGGGGTGGGGAACCTGCGGCCTTAAGGCTGCATGCGGCTTTCTAGGCCATTAAGTGCGGCCTTTTGAACAAATCCAAATTTTGTAGAACAAATCCATTTATTTTTATTAATATGTTTTTGTTCGTCTTTTATTATTTTCATTTTAATCTTAAAATTAAAGTATTTAAAATACCAAAGAGTAAAAGAAGATTTAACAAAATAATCCTCCCCCACTGATGGCCAAAATTAAAACATTAAAACATTTAAACAATTAAAACAGTCCTGTTATGCTCATGATTTAGTTCTAATGCGACTCTAGAATATAAGTTAACCTCCCTGCCTGACTGGTGCCACCAAAGCCTGAGGCTGGTTTGCAAGAGGGAAAATGTCGGGGAGAGTCCGCTTGCCATCCAGTCATAAGTATTATCAACTTTTGATGGCCGAGTACGTGGCTTTCCGTTTGAAGTTAAATTTGAAAATAGTTAAACAGCATATTTGTTTGACCGTATTTTTTATAATTATTTATAAAGGGAAGCCATTTAGTGGTGTAGAAATCGTAAAAGAATGCATTGTCGAAGTTGTAGGATGCTTAGACCCTGATAAGGTTTCAAAGTACAAACAACTGCCTCTCTCAAGGAGAACTATAACTGATCGGCAGCATGAATTAGCCCTCAACGTAACAGAACAACTTCATGCAATACTCCAAAAGGAAAATGTATATAATTCAATCGCTTTGGATGAATCAACTGATACTACTGACTCGGCACAGGTTTTATACTTTATTCGGGCCATAACAGAAGACTGTGGCGGCTTGATTTCGACGTGATCCACGGGCTGGCTCACCCATCCACCCGGGCGATGACAGCGCTTGTTGTTGCTCTGTTCATGTGGCACGGTCTGCACAAGTATGTTGGTCACTGGGCCTGCACCTGTATTCCGTGTCAGACGGCAAAAATCCAGCGCCACGTCCGGACGCCCTTGCAGGAGTTAGGTCTACCACGCCGGTCGTTCGACCACCTCCACGTGGACTTTGTGGGGCCTCTCCCAGTCACGGGGCATCACCCACCTCTTCACGGTGGTGGACCGCTTCACGGTTGGCCGGAGGCCATACCGCGGGCCTATACCTCAACAGCTGCATGCGCGCGTGCGTTGTCCGCGCACTGGATTGCTCGCTTTGGCGTGCCGGTGGACATCTCCTCGGACCGGGGGCCACAGTTCACCTCTGAGCTGTGGTCGGCCATGGCTCACCTGGTGGGTGTGTGGCTGTACCACACCACGGCCTACACCTGCAAGCAAACGGCCTGGTGGAGAGGTTCCACTGGCAGCGCTGAAGGCACGACTCTCCGGCCCGGTCTGGATGGACACACTGCCTTGGGTCTTGCTGGGCATTCGAACTGCGCCTAAGGAGGACTTGGGCTCATCTTCAGCGGAGCTCGTTTACGGGTCGCCACTCGCGGTGTCCGGGGAGTTCGTGCCGTCGGCGCCGGGGCAGCAGGGACCGCCCGCATCCACCCTACATGCATTCGCGAGCCAGTAGGCAGGCTCGCGCCTGTGCCGACGTCCCACCATGGGACATTCCGCCCGCACGTGCCATCCGCCCTCCGGGACTGCCCCTATGTTTTCCTGCCCCGTGACGCCCACCGGACGCCGCTCCAGAGGCCGTATGAAGGCCCGTTCTGAGTGCTGGAGCACAGACAGACAACCTTTGTGTTGGACATGGGGGGCTGGCCGGAGGCCATGTCGATTGACCGGATACAGCCGGCACATTTGGACATTGACACATAGGTTGCCCAGCCTCGGCCACGAGGTCGTTCCCCTTCGCGGCTCCCTCCTCCTGTCCCTCCACTTGTGCCTCCACTCTGTCGGCCGACTTCCGTACGTGGTCATCAGGTTGTATGCTCGCCGGTGTGTTTCATGCCTCCTGTTCTGGGTGGGGGGACCTGTGGCGACTCCCAAGGGTCGGGCTATTCCTCTATCGAACCCCTCGGCACGGGAATGAACTATTCTGGGGGCGGCCCTTAGTTACAGGGATAAAGGGCAGGGGTTTAGGTGCAATTGTTCTCTTGCAGACTTGTCTGGTCAGGAGAACGACAGCGAATAAAATACCTCCCGAAACAACTGGCTCCTCCATGTTAATTTTAGGCTTATCGTCGCGTTACATTGGTGTCCCTGACGCTCCAATATTGTCGTAATGGAGGTAAAAGACAGAGCCGCCCATCCGACCAACTCACACACCGACCGAGCCCTGTCTCTCGACGCTGTCTCTGTGAAATTACCTACCTTCTGGAAAGCCCGGCCTCGCGTCTGTTTTCAGCAGGTGGAGGCCCAATTCCAGCTGCGGGGCATTACAGCGGATGACACCTGGTGGGGGGCCTCGACCAGGACACGGCCAGAGAAGTCACTGAGTTCCTCGCAGACCTCGGCACAATACCACCAGCCATGCCCGTTCCCGGCTGGCTGCCAAGTCCCTGCGGCGGCAGTCCAGATTCATCATCTCTTCGCCTGGGATCGGCGCGCCGGGGGTCGCTTCCTCGTGGATATCGGGGCGGAGCTGAACATCCTGCCCCCTTCGCTGGTGGACATTCATTCCGGTAAGCTGGAGCCTGTCCTCACCGCGGCGAATGGCAGCCCAATCCGTCCGTATGGGGTACACTCGGTCCAGATCGTTTTTAGCTCCTGGAAATTCTCGTGGAAATTTATCACCGCAGATGTCTCCCAGCCGTTGCTCTGTGCCCACTTCCTCCAGGCTCACTCCCTTCTGGTGGACGTCAGGCGGCAGCACTTGGTACATGCCACCACGATGGAGCCAATCGCGCTACGTCTGGATGAGCCGATTACACATCCGCTGTCATCCGTGGATTCCGGTTTTGCTCGGGGCTTGGCTGCGTTCCCGCACATCCTGACCCCACAGTTCCAGTCGTCAGCCCGCAAGCACAGGTGGTGCATTTTATATCGACTACCGGCCCACCCCTCCACGCACGAGCATGCCGACTGCCGCCTGATAGGCTACGTCTGGCATGACAGGCGTTCCGCACATAGTAGTGCTTGGGGATCGTCCACCCTTCGAACAGCTCATAGGCATCCTCACTTCACGTGATCCCCAAGGCAAGCGGGGGCTGGCGATATTGCGGGGATTATCGGCGGTTGAATGCCACTACCGCCGCAGATCGATACCCCGTGCCCCACATCCAGGACGTCAACGCCCATTTGGCCAGGGCTGCTCAAAAATCTTTTTAGCTTTGGGTTTAACGTGTTCGTTCGGAGTGGATTTGAAATCGGGCAGGCATTTCCACGGGCTTACTCCGAATCTATTGTTTTCACCCACCCAAGACGGCAATCCTTACGCCATTTGGGTTATACGAGTTCGTTCGGATGCCGCTCGACCTTAAGAACGCCGCGCAGGCATTTCCACGATCAATGGACTGGGTGTGTCGCGGTCTCGAGTTTGTGTTCGTCTACCTCGACGACATCTTGATGGCGAGCCACTCGCAGCAGGAGCACTGTGCCCACATCCGGCAGCTCTGTCAGCAGCTCAGTGAGCATGGTTTGGCTGTGAACCTCGCGAAGTGCCGGTTTGGGGTGACCACCATCGATTCCTCAGACACCGTGTGACTTCACAAGGCGCGGTTCCCCTGCCGGACAGGGTCGACGCCATCTGCCGGTTTCCCCGTCCAAACACTGTGCGCGGCCTGCAGGAGTGGCCTTTTACCACCATTTTGTGCCTACCGTGGCCCACATCATGCGGGCTCTGTAACATCTTCTGGCGGGTAGGAGTAAGGATGTGGAGTGGACCGACGAGGCGAAGGAGGCCCTTGCTCAGGCTGCGCTGCAGATTCACCTGCGGGAGGATGCCCCGACCACGCTTACGGTGGACGCCTCGGAGTCGGCGGTCGGTGCCGTGCTGGAACAGCTGACGGACGAGGGTTGGTGGCCCCTGGCCTTCTTCAGCCGGCACCTCAACAGCACCCAGAGGAAGTACCTGGCGGTGCGCCATTTCCTGGAGTGCCGCCCATTCACCTCTTACACAGACCATAAGCCGCTCACCTTCGCCGTGGCAAAGGTTTCCGACCCCTGGCCCGCACGGCAGCAGCGGCAGTTGGCGTACATCTCAGAATACACCCCCTCTATCCGCTTCATCAAGGGAAAGAACAGGATGGCCTATGCGTTGTCCCACCCCGCCGTCTACGCCGCTTTCGAGGTGGCGCCCGGAATTGACTGTTCTGCCCTGGTGGAGGCTCGGCTCACGGACGTTGAGATGCCCGCGTACCGGACTGCCATCCCAGGCCTTGCGGTGAGGATGTCCCTCACGGCCCTGGAGGAGCGACAATACTGCGTGATGTGTCGGATGCTCAACCGCTCCCCATCATCCCTGGCGCCGGAGGGTTTTCGACGTGATCCATGGCCTGGCTCACCCATCCATCCAGATGACAACGGCACTTGTGGCTGCTCGGTTCATGTGGCACGGTCTGCACAAGCAGGTTGGCCACTGGGCCTGCACCTGTATTCCGTGCCAAACGATAAAAATCCAGCGCCACATCCAGGCGCCCCTCCAGGAGTTCGGTGTACCACACCGATGGTTCGGCGTGGATTTTGTGGGGCCTCTCCCGCTGTCCCGGGGCATCATCCACCTCCTCACGGTGGTGGACTGCTTCACGGGTGGCCGGAGGCCATACCGCTGGCCTATACCTCAACAGCTGCATGCGTGCGTGGTCCACGCACTGGATTGCTTGCGTTGGCGTGCCAGTGGACATCTCCTCGGACCGGGGGCCACAGTTCACCTCTGAGCTGTGGTCGGCCATGGCCCACCTGGTGGGTGTGCGGCTGCACCACACCACGGCCTATCACCTGCAGGCAAATGGCCTGGTGGAGAGGTTCCACCGGCAGCTCGAGGCAGTGCCGAAGGCACGACTCTCCCGCCCGGACTGGATGGACGCACTGCCTTGGGTCTTGCTGGGCATTCAAACTGCGCCTAAGGAGGACTTTGGGCTCATCTTCAACAGAGCTCGTTTACGGGTTACGTTGGCGCCAGGGCAGCAGGGACCACCCGCCGGTTGGACTGGATTAGGTTAATTTAGTGAGTGTATGTTCAGACGGTGCACCTTACATGACAGGAAAACGTGAAGGATTTATTGCAGATAAATTAGATAAAATAGAGGATGCACAGGTTTTATCAGATCCAAATGCTTCATTTATTTTCATTTGTACCTTAATATCAGCAAAATCTCTGTGCTAAATCTGCCATTTTAAGTGACACTTTGCAACAAGTTATAACTATTGATAACTATATTCGTGCAAGGGTGAGGGATGGTCAAGAATATAGATATAACGATCTTCTTATCTCTCTTTCTACTCTTCTTTTTCTTTTTTTATTCTCAACTTTTTCTTTTTTCACACTTTTCTTTCTCACAGACTATATATCACATGTTCTCTCTTTATATTTATTTTCTACCTCTTTTTTTCATTATTTAAAAAATTAATAAAAATAAGCTGTACATAAAATGCAATATGTCAATATATATTAGGCACCTTGGTGCCATATCGCTGTTCTTCGAATAAATAAAAAATAATTTTAAAAATTTATTTTAAAAAAACAAAACTATATTCGTGCTAATGAAAACCACGGCATTGTCAGTTTCGTAATATGCTAAAGTTGGATATGAGGCATTCATGGTGGATTGCCGTATCATTGTAAAGTGCGTTGCTATCGCAGGGACAGGTGTTAGCAACATTTTTATCTTTTGCGAGAACAGATAGTTAAATTTCATGCAGAATAGAATCAGCAATGTGATTTATTGAAAGAAGATACTGCATTTCTGTGTGATATGGTCAAAGCAAAATTACTTGAATGTTTCTTTTTGCTAAGTAAAACTAAGTCTATTATATACAATGTGGCAAAAAATCCAAGCATTTCGAAAAAAGCTATCTTTTTCTCAAACTTGATCTTCTTCAAAATGAAATTCGATGGACATTTTCCCAGTTTAACAAAAAGGAGGGAGGGGGGAGAAGGCATATGAGAGCATGAGATTCAATGCGAATCATTTGAAGAATACGCACTGTTATAGACGTACTAAATGAAAGCCACCACAAACCTGGATACCTCATAGACAAAGCTACACCTGCACCACCCACCACAAATCCAAAACCAGCACCCAAAAATGAATGCCTCCAGGCTCCAAACAGATCTACAGACGAGGCAAGAGTATAGAGCTCTCAGACGATGACGCTTTAAACGTCCAAACTAATGGCCGCTCCTCAAGAACCGAAAGAAATAAGGCAAACTGGCCCATATGAAAACAACCACGACTTCGGCAGCACTGCACGAAAAATTGCTTTCTTATGCATTTCAACCCCTATTTGCCGTGAATCCATTCTCCTACCTAACACCAAGCAAGACGCCTTTTAAGGACACAAATGACAGATACCCATCCAAGAAGATGCACTGAAAACTGCATTACCTCCATGTTTTGCAACCAAATAATCAAATGCTTATCCCCAAAAAGCATCCACTGCACCTGAACGAACCCGAAACTCCAAACCCCTACAATATCCTAAAACAAGCCCAACTACCCATCCTACTAAGGCTAAAACCCCCCCACCATGACCCAAAAGTCCTACCACACACCAAACGCTTAATAAGCAATTCATCCTCCCAACAACTCAACCCGCTCCCAAACTGCGTGCCCCGCCCCCTCCCCCGATCCCCCCCCCACGATAATACACAAGCGACCCCAGTGGCAATCAACTATGCGTGAAGGTACCGCGCGCCCTAAACTAACCCCAAAATTCCCGGTGCCGCACCCGAAACCCAATCCACCCCCTAACCAATCCCCCTCACCACACCCCTCCCACACTCAAATGGTTGCAACAAACAAACCGAATCCAAAGGATCCCCCTTCAAGAACACCCTCCCCATCCCACCCATGTTCGCCCCTTCACCCCCACCCCCCTTAACCCCGCACCCAGAACGGCCCGACGATTCGCCACCTTATTGATACCATCAACTATGTTAAATCACACCAGCAACAGTAATTTATACTAGATTTCTCTCTCCCAGGTCAATGATGTACAGCATTAGACCACACAAAGACCCACACCCCGTTCCCTCCTAAACAATACCCCAGCCAGACCTGGTAACACGCAGACTCCCTCCATGGCTTCAAAAACAAACACCAATTTGATTACAGGCTATGTGCACATTACCGAGCTGGTATCTCCCTCACCCCCTACCCCCTTGGCTTTGAGGACAAACCATGAAGTAATCGCCAACAAGGATGACTGAAGCCTGGGGGGGTGGGGTGTAATAAGAGATGGCAACTGGAGCTGCCGCCTGTGCCCTGTCAACGATCCGCTTTACTGAGCCAAAGTTCAGAGTTTAATAACAGACCCTGATATTCAGGGGCGGCCTCAACCGGCCGTGAACTTGACGGCGTGAAGGCAACGGGGCTGCCACACCTTCTTCAAATAAACAGGAAACCAGCCTCCTAATCCAATCAAATAAGACAGAAAAGCAAACATCCGGGCCTGTCCTCCGCCTGCATCCCTCACCACGCATAATCAATCCCCCGACAACTTCACAAGGCGCCATGAATCACTCGTAGCCACCGCCAAACATAAACTCCCTCTAACCACCCCCCCCAGCCCGCACCCCAGCACTCAGCATGTCACTTCCCACGCCAGCACCCATCAAATCCCCCCCCACTCAAATTCCCAACAAACCACCAACCTCTCTCATCAAAACCACCCGACCCAAACTCAACCTACTGTGTCCACCCAACTCAAACCCAACAAGCCTGGCCACGCCCCTGGAGCGGTCGGTCCCTGAACCGGAATCATGAGAGTTGGGAGCCAGACAGAGATCCCAAACAGGGACTGGCAGGCAAACTACTATTTGTTTTAATTAGTATTAAAACACACAAAAGCCAATTAAAATATAAAATTGGAAACTGTTGGAATATTCAGCATCTGTGTAAAGAAATAGTTAAGTGTTCAGATGGGAAGACCTGTCACGATGTCATTTACCCCCAAGAAGACATAACTGTAACCATTCTGTAAAGGTCACGACTGGACCAGCAAAATGCTGGCGTAACAGCGGAACCGGCAGCAAGGCTGGGGCGCCAGGAAATGGATCCAAGACGTTATCGAGACCCTACTTCATGCGTTACCATCCCGCATTTTAGGTGTCAAAATCTACAGCAAATTGTAATTCCTTGTTTCTCTCTTATGCGATTTCAGTGATTGTGTGACATAGAGCATCAAACTAGTCCCACTCCCCAAGCAGCTAGGCGATGGACAACCCACCTGTAGATACAGACGTAACCCTTCAAGTCGATACCCTACCGGCTTGCCAAGCCGCCTAGTTATGCTAAGGATCCCCCAACTACCGCCTGCTTGGACCTGGTGAGAGTGGTTCCAGCGCCCAGCTCCTTACAACACGCTCTGCCCACTCCACCCAACCCTCCCGCAAATTCCCCCCCCCCTACCCTCCTCCTACGCCCCATATTCGACCTCAGAAGTCATATTCCCCCGCCCCACCAGTCCGGCCCACATGGCCCCTCCCCCGCCTGCGTCACCCCCCCACCTACCGTCCCCCTCCTACTCTAGGCCAGACTGTTAGCCGAGGCCACGAGGACACCCCACATCCAACCCAGAGCGCACCCTCACCACCCCAGCCCTCCTCCCTATCCAACACACCCCCACCTCTCCCACCCTACACGCCATAATCATCCCCCATCCCTCCCACCCCACCCCCCCACAGCCACCTCCCCTATCTCCCATGGCCGACCACAACCACCCCCCACGCAAGCCCATACCTGCCACCCACCCCAAAACCCCCAACCTTACGACAGCCGCCCTTCTGCTCCCCGGCTTAGGAGTTCCACACCAGTTCAACACAAATGGCCTAATTCTTACAGATCCCGGGTAAACCCCTCCCCCCCTCAATAAGCGCTGAGCACGCCCCAGGTCTCCTCCATCCCCCGCCACACTTGGCTCTCACTCCCCAATCCCCACTTCGCAACCAGGCAGATATAGTCCCCCTTGGATCACCCTTTCACCCCACCAGCCGGCACAACCAACACATAGTCCTCCACCGACATTCTGCCCACCTTCCACCGAGCCCCCACTACACGCCCCAACTTCCCCTTTATCCCCCCCGTCAGCCTTCCGCAACTACCGCTCCCTCCGCCACTCCCTTGTCAAATTCTTCCCCCTTCCCCCCCCCCCGCGCACCCGCTACACCCCTTCCCCGGGCCCACATTCCCGTGCAATGCAAGCAAAGCTACACTTGTCCCCTTCACCTCCCCCCTCCACTTTCCTTTCAGGGACCCAAGCAGGTTCGCTTCCAGTGTCCTACAGAGGATCACCTGCTACCTCCTCCACCTCATCTAAAGCATCCGCTGCTTCCAGAGCCCGATGATCCTATATCGATTAGGACCAATCGGAGGCTTGGCGATCGTTTTCGCCGAAACACCTCTGCTCGGTCTGCCAATAACCAAGCCAACCTCCCGTTGGCTCAGCACTTCAACTCCCCCTCCCATTACCACATCCGACCTCTCGTTCCTGGGCCTCCTTCCGACGGCCAAGTGAGCAACACCGCAAGTTTGGAGTAACAGCACCTCATATTCCGCTTGGGTAGTCAGCCATCCTTGGGGCTTGAACATTGAATTTTCTCAATTCTGTTAATCCTTGCTCCCCTTCCCACCTCTGCACCTCACCCTCGGTGCCCTGGCATTCCTCTATCTCTACTATCTTCCCTCCCACCCCTGGTCCGCACCAGCTTCTCATTTTCCCCCACACCACAAACAGCTTACAATGGCTTGTTCCCTTTTAATCACCGAAACATTTTTGCATATCTTTAATTCATTGTTCTTTATCTCTCCACCATCCACCGTCTATATCTCTCGTTTCCTGATCCCTGACCATCTGAAGAAGTTCTCGTACCCAAAACGGTCGCCTATCTCCTTCGCCTCCTTATAATGCTGCTCTGCCCCGCTGAGTTTTCTCCCCTCCCTTTGTGTGACCCTCTGCTTCTCCAGTCATCTGCATTTCCTTCGTTAACGCAGGCACCGCCCTGTCCGCGAGGTGACGCCGCCGATCGAGTGACGCCGATCGATCGAGTGACGCCGCCGATCGAGTTGACGCCGCCGATCGAGTGACGCCGCCGGATCGAGTGACGCCTGCAGCGACCGCATCACCGTCTCCCTCTCTCTCCACCTTGGGCGGGGTGGGGGGGTCGGGGGGGGGGGCGGGGTCTCCCCCCCCCCTCCCGGACACGTGGTCTTTGGCGGTGCGTCCATCGGAGGGGAGGGCAGACGGCACGCCGACCCAATCGGCGGCCGCCGCTGGGAGGGGCACTAACGCGGGCCGCTTGAAGACGGAAGTGTCTCGAGCCGCCTCTCCGGCCGCGTTGGTTTTTGTGCTCGGCGCGCGCGCAGCTATCAGCTCGTGGCGAGTCACCTTCTCCCCCCTCCTGTCCGCCCCTGTCACTCTGCACGGCAGCAGCAGCAGCAGGTCAGCAACAGCAGTTTACGGAAGGGCACCCCTCGCTGTGGGAGCTGGCTGCTGGAGAGCGGCCTGGGGATGACGGTGTTGCGGTTGGAGGGAATACTATCTCTCTATGATCTCTCTCAACAACAACCACAAAAAAAACGGCGGAGAAAAAAAATAGACCAAAAAAACGGGAGTGCGGAGGCCAGAGAGAGTTACAATCCTTTCGCGTCGCAACGACACCACCCCCCCTCCCCCGCCCGCACCA